>PVJX010007996.1:0-11729 GCA_004027295.1 Dolichotis patagonum | reverse complement strand
AGAGTATGTGGTTTGTCAACTAGTGATATATGGGTTTTTTTTTTGAGGTTTTGTATTGTTTCTACCCTTTTTTCTGTATTGCTTTTTTTTCTCTTTAAATAAAATTTTAAAAAAAAGAGTAAGGAATATAGTCAGGGTCATTTAGGTTCAGTTTTGAACATGTGGCTTTTAGGGCTCTGAGGAAGATGCCTGGACGGTGTGATTTGCAAGCAAAAGAATGGTCAGAGTAGAGAGATATTTGGGACTTAGCAGGTAGGATTTGGATCCTGCAGAGAGATGCGTGATGAGTATCACTATGTGGAAGTAAAGTGAGAGATTAAGACATGCCCAGCTGGCTGGGCAAGCAGGCTTGACCTATCAGTCAGAGAGATCTGGGACCCATGCAACCAATCCCTGAATCTCGGACCAATCATAGAATGCTATCTTTAATTCTCCCAATGCAAAATCAAGCAAGTTTTTGACAGGATAGCCCAGATATGATGTCAGAATGTAAGATACAAAAGACAGAGGCTAACCTTGTGGCTCCTGTGAACATTTTACCAGTCTCCTCTGCACCCTATAGAGCGTCTTCTTTTCCCACCTTTAATATTTGTACTAAATATAGAACCCTGCTACCTTTTGGATGCTGTCCAAAACAAGAAGAACCTGGTTCTAGAAGGACCCCACAGCACCCTAGAAACCCTGGTAACAGACGGATAGGGGAAGGAGCCATGCCTGAGCAAGGTGGGAGGAAACCTGAAAGGGAGAGTCATCCCGGAATCCAAGGAAGAGCTTGGGAAGAGTGCATGGTGGGCAATAGAGGCAGGAGGATGTGCAGGTATTCCCTGGAGATGGGAAGGGTGCATTCGGCCACAGTGTGGGTGAGGGGGTGCAATGGGCAATGAATACATGTATTATGTGTGTATCTGTCACTCATTCAAGAAGATTTGCTTTGGGAAACACTGAGAGGTCAGCGAGGGAAGGATGCAGCGACCATGGCAGCTCAAAGCAGAGGAAAGGACCATCCAGCCCCCAGGTGCTCAGAGGAAGGCAAAAGCTTCATTCACACACAGAGGTTCCCACTACGCACCTGCCTGCAGCGTGCAGTTTCAGTGTTTGGTGTGGTAATGATTTGAGATGACCAAAATCCTCTGAGGAAACAAGTCCAGAGCGCTTCTAGAGTGTAATGACATTATGAAATAAAACATTTAAAATTTGAATTCTTTTTCAATTTACTAGCAAAACATTATTCATTTTGTTTTCTGGGCAGGCAATGGCTTTATCAGAGTTGTACCACATTTGCCTTCTCCTGGAGCATGAACTGGAAGAACCAGCCCTACTTCTGGATTCTCTTGTAGGTAGAGGACTTGCCTTGGGTTCTGTTGACCACTCGGATCTATAATTGTAAATTATTTCCATAATTAAAGGAAGGAGTCTATTGGGAAACTCAGTGAAAAATTAGGAAAGAAATCCAGATGAAAGCTTGGGTGGTCACAATAAAGAGTACAAAATTAAAACTCAGTTTCTCTAAGTTATTGTTTTGGTATCAGACTCCAGAAGGTTAGAAGCATTAATTCCCAGGGACAAACACTGAGAACAAGAGTGTAAATTAGAGCCAAGTGTGGTGGCAAACATTTGTAATCCTTGTATTCTGGAGGCTGAGGTAGGAAGATTAAAAGTTAGAGTCCAGACTGGACAATTTAGTGACTTGGCAAGACCTTAACTTAAAGTAAAAATATAAAAAGGGCTAGATATGGTTCAATTCTCAGTACCAAAACCAAAACAAAGCAACCCACGCAAATCTAATCTGAGATTAAACTGAGTTTTAAGAACCACTTCCACACTGCAGAGATTCCCTCCTGAGCTCACATTTCTGCTCTACAGTACTGAAAATTTATGTTTTAGTAACTTTTGTCTTCAGTGACACTCAGACTTCAGTGTCTTTGACCCCAAGTTCAGTGTCATTTTAGTGGCTCAGGACATGAAGACCACCGAGTCATATGGCAACCTGAACAGGGCAAGAAGCAGCACTGTCTTCCTGGTACTCCACTGACCTTCAGGGTGCTGTGGGAGTCATGAAAGATATCTGCAAAGATTTGCTGGTTGTTTACATTGACAATTACATTAATATTCATTACATCATATTAATAGTCATTAATAGTCATACAGCTACAGAATTAACCACTTTGTCAACTGTTGGACTTAAGGGTTTTTTTTTCCTATAAGCAGTTTATGCAGCTTCAATGTGATGTGAGGCCACATTTTCAGAAATCTTGTCATCCATTCAAATGAGCTATTTTGTCCAGATAAGTTTGAATGCTAAGCAAATGTCGTGTCCATTGATGTGTGTGCTTAGTTCTTAGTGTAAGAAATTAATGGAAGATGCAAAGTCTGTTTTCTAGAAATTAACTTTTATTTGTTGGGAATTGTTGAAGTACACTTTAAAATTATCTAAATAATCTCTTTTTAATACTTGAGGATATTCAAGAATTGCCCCTCTTGCAAAATATCCTCCATTTAATATGCTAATTTGATATTTGCAAGGCTAACTCCAAGATTTCAAGCTGCCACCTCCCCCCTCACTCAGTCCTTGTAAATCAATGCAAGTTAGGTACATGGGCACAGAGGAGGGGCTTCCATATATTTCTAGATCACTGTTAGATTAGGTAACACACACACCCTGGTGAACTGGCTTCCTCAGCAGCTGTCTTTATAACTGTTCGTTCCTAGGCAATTAGAAACCTGTCAAAACATTTTTAAAAATTAATGAGTACTAAGCAATATGAATGCTAAGCGAAGCTCCAGGGCTTTACCTATGCTACTTTGATGATCTAGGTGTATTCTCCAGACCTGTGTGACCTCATTCACTTCTATTCAATGATTTAGATATCTCAACTGCAACGGTGTATTTAATCCTTTTATGCCTGGTGTTCTGCCTTTGGAATGGCACACAGCAAGAAAATGTAATAATTTTTTCCTCTTCAAATTCTTGCTTTTTGAAGTTTTCTAGGTAATGTATATAAATTTCATACAAAAATTCAAAAAATTGCAGCCTTCAACATAAATGCGTTAAGCACATTGAATAAAAGTATTAAACTACACAAACCTTAGTTTTGTTTTGTTTAATCCATGAGGTACCATCAATTTAATTAAACATTTTAAAAATTCTGCAAAACTATAGATGATACTTCTGCTCTTATTTTCAGTATTTGATAACTCTGCTTTAGAACTTTCACGGAATAAACTCACAGCTAGAGAGCTTAAATTATGTCTTATTCCTGAATCAAAGGATGAAATTAATTAAAACATTAATCTCTAACTTGCCAAGGTCAGGTGTTTTCCTTATGGCTTTCATTTATTGTATTTTTACCACCCAATGACTCGTAACAAACAATAAATATTTTTAATAAAGACGAGACCAACTAGATGTGAATTTCAAAAAACTGCCTAGGACGTAAGGTTCCATCGGACCTGACGCCCCAGCCCTGCCTGGATCTGCCTGCCAGCAGAGGCTGCTCTCTGCCAAGAACTCAGCTCAGCTCTGAAGCTGTCATTGGAGAGCACAGAATACCGCAGAGAAAATAAGATAGGACAAGGAATTTCCCAGGATGTCTCAGGAACATGTGGGGACATCTGGGGACACCTAAAAACTTATACCAGACCTTCGAGGACTTTGCCCACTGAGGTGCAAGACAGTCAAAGAACTTCGACCACATGTTTGTTAAGATTTTCCTGCCTGGTAACCTCTGCCTTCTTTCCATCCCTATAAAAGGGACGCAGTTCTCTTTGTTCCCTACAGAAAGTCTTTTGGCTTCCTGTCTGCCTGCACCCAGGCACAACACATTCCAGGCCATGTCACCTTTACACAGGCCTGGTGTTGTGCCTCCCCTCAGCCCTGTGTGTTACATCGGATGTGTGTATTTTTTAAAACTTTAAAGAGCAAAGCAAGAGCTAGATGACAGGAAATACATAGACGGACTGAAGATGGGCATGGAATCTGGGGAAGGGAGAACTGGAAGGTGGGGAGGCGAAGGAGAAGTGAAAGTGATTGAGATGAGATTCCCCAACATGGATGTAATTATTATGCATCACAAACTTATGCTAATAAAAAAAGAAAAAGGAAGCTAGGGATTTAGCTCAGCAGCGTGAGTGCCTGCCTCATAAGTGCGAGGTCGTGAGTTCGATCCCCTGTACCAAAAAAAAAAAAAAAAAAAATCTCTAAAAAAAGAAAAAGGAAACAAGAACTCCCAGATGTGTTCATGTACAGCCAGGGTTATGGATATTTAATGTAGAGTGTTGCTGGTCTCTTCTTCCACATTTTAGAAGAAGCTCACTACACAAGTATGTATCCAGACCTCGAATATCCTGTGACCCTAAAGATGTGGCCCGGAAGGGGATATTCTTGTCCCAGGCTCCTCCTTCTTGCTTCCTGCAGAAAGTAAGCGAGCTTCTTTCCGCAGACCCTTTCACTGCCTCCTTCTTGCTTTGGAACCAGCTAACTATGGAATGAAACCTGTGAGCCAAAATAAACTTCTCCTGTCTTAAGAACTGTGAGTGTTGGGTATTTTGTTCCAGCAATGAGAAAGTGACTAAGACATGTACACTCACAATAATACCAAAGGGAATATTTCATTAGAGTTCTGTCCAGACAAGTTTATTTTTCTATTCTGAAAATATACTCAATTAACAAAACTTATAAATTAAAAAAAATTTGTTAATTGTGTTTGTGTAGCACGTAGCCCTCTACAGAGAAAGCAGTGCTGTTATTTCAGTATATGTGCTGTCAAGCAAGCATGGTAATAATGTTATTGTTCAATTATTTACTGAAAATTTGGGATTTAAAAGAGAAAGCCTTCTAAGACAATGTACTTAAACATATTTTTGGATTATGTTGTAGTATTTTGCAAAAATGTTTTGTGTCCAAGTAAATTTTTACCCAGAAAATAAATTGTCCTCTATGTTCTTTTCTTTTTTTCTTTCTTTTTTTGTACTGGGAATTGAGCTCAGGACCTTGCATTTGCATTTGCCATCCAGAGGCTTATGCTGCTGAGCTAAATCCCTGGCACTGCTTTGCCCACTATTTGAACTGAAGTGGTCATTCAGTGGCTTACCATTAGCTGCAACTTGAGACTTCGCTTACCTGGTGTTCAGGGCTGTGCACAGAATCTCTACTTGCTTCTTCACCGTTGTTTCATACTTCTCCCCTTGTTTCTCCCTTCTAACCATAGTGATGTTTTGTTTTGTTTTGTTTTATGTTGTTTTGTTTGGAGCACTGGGGATTGAACACAGGGCCCTTGCACTGAGCTACATCCTCAGCACTTTTTTACTTTTTATTTTTTAAGACATGGTCTTGCTAAATTGCTAAATTGCCAGTGCTGGGCTCAGCTTGCAATCCTCCTGCCTCTTCCTCCCACAGTGACAGGATTATAGGTACGTACCACCATACCCAGCTCATTCTCACTTTTTTATCCTTTATACTCCCCAAGTTTTGCTGGGCTCACAAGTGTTGCTGGACTTACAATTTTTGCCTATGGAGTTTTTCCCATGTGGTTTCTCCTCGATTTTGGATCCTCATGACCTCCTATTTATTAACTTTCAGTTCTCAGCGCAAACATTTCTTGCTGAGAGAACCTTGATCAGACCTCTCTAGTAAAGAAAATCCTTACTCAGAAATCATGATTCTTAAATCTACCTACCATCTTATTTCCATTTGGCAGGTTCAGAAGTTTGGGGATTAGGATGTGAACATCTTTGGGCATCATTAATCTCCTGCCAACTACAGGCTTTTTAGTATATCTGGACCCTGTCCAGAGGACAGGATATTTTCCATTTCCATTATGGCAATTCCCATTTTCTTTTTTCTATCTTTCACTTCGTGGCCAGGCTCAGCAATTGAAAACTGCTTACAAACCTAAGTAATCTATAATACGCCAACGTCTCATCTTGGAGGCTCAGTGAAAGAGATGGATATGGCTTTATATAAGTCAGCTGGCTCTTTGGGCCCTGGTTTTATTGTTTATAAAATGTAGGGGTAAGGTTAGGCATTCTACAAAGCATTCTGAGGTCTAAATCTAGGAATCCTCAAATATAGTGTAAAAATAAGACTTTATAAAGGTTATAATTTAGTCATCTTGAACATTTTAAATTACATTGTTTTTGAGAACTGGAAACTTGAAAAATGCTAAATATCTCTCGGGATTTTTTAAAATTTCACTCTCTGAATATTGATTTACAGATGAACATAGTTGGAATTTAATTTTTAAAAATGCTTTGAATGCTCCCCCTCAACAAAGGAAAAGCTTAGTTGAACTAAGTTGAAAAGCTTATGATATGCAAGTATTGAGTTTTCTTAGTATCTATAAGACTTATTTTTTTAAGCTAGTATGAACTGCTTCCTTGAAATACATAAATTCTGGACTCATGGTTC
This sequence comes from Dolichotis patagonum, assembly GCA_004027295.1. Taxonomy (NCBI): domain Eukaryota; kingdom Metazoa; phylum Chordata; class Mammalia; order Rodentia; family Caviidae; genus Dolichotis; species Dolichotis patagonum. Next base: position 5,323 of record PVJX010007996.1, on the reverse strand, counting down.
ACAAACCCTCCCTCCACCAACCTTCAGATTCTACTCCCAGGCTCCAAGTTTGTGCCTTAGTTTTCATCACTCTCAAGGTTAAGCTCTTTTCCCCCACTGTTGGTTTCCAAAGAACCTGGTTTCATGCTTCATTCTTTCTCTCACAAGGACTTTGAACATAAGAGGCGCTCAAGTAAGATTTGTTGAGTGAATATATTTATTCTAAACAGCATTTTAGGGATAGCTGGAGGTAATAAAGAGGCACTTAGTATCACTCATGGCAGCAAATTGAGGTCACAGGTAATGTTCAATAGCTCATCAGTTCTAGTCAGTGGACAAAGTAAGTGGTAATGTCCATCAGTGGTTGGTCAAACTGTACCTTGGTGGACTAGATAGTTTCTACTTTAAGAAGAGGGAAGGCTGTTTCTTAGTGAAATATGGGCCATGCCATTATTTTGTGAAACACTTTCTTTGCACAAATCACTGGTAACCCACTGTTAGCCAAGCTTTGTCCCTTTTCAGGAATCCTTCTTCCAGATCCTTCAGGCTAGCATCAGATTAGATATCATTTTAGTTTCAGATCAAATGTCCCCTTTTAATTTCTCCTCATCCTGTATAAAGTGTGTCTAACTTTCCTCTGTGTACATGGAACATCATGATTATGTTTTCAAAACTTTGCTCATTTAATGCACAACCAAGCCAAGGGTGGGACAGAGAAAAGGCTTCCAGGTCTTGGATTCCAAAGGCAAGCTATGAAGCTCCAGTACAGCCTTCCCATTTCCCAGGGCTGTGGTTTTCCTGTTTCCCTGTCAACCCCACGCAGATACACAACTAATCCAGCCAGGGGAAAGGGAGAGTGTAGGGCTTGTTGTGCTAAAACCAGCAGAAGAGCTTTTCCCTTCTGTGGGCTCTCTCCATCTGTCATTGGGTTTTCATTTGCTGTTCAATGCTGTGATCATTCTTCCCTGGGCTACTTTTGGGGGACAGTGTGTACTTTGCCTGGAGCACATTCACTGCTCAAGTGCTGCTCCCCAGGCGGGGCTGCAGGTGGCACTGAGCCTTGAAGGGATAGAAGGTGGGAGCCTGTGAGTCAGTGGCAGGGAGGGTAAACCCAAGAGTAGAGTTTCTTCTACTCCCATCAGACTTCTGGAACATTCCAAGATAAAATTATTAAGCATTTTGAAATAGTGACAGCACCCTAAGATCAACAGCTCTGGTCCCCCATCCAAGAAGCCCACCATGGCTCCATACTTAACATGGTGCTCGAAGGCTCCTTCCCCTGTTCTCTTCTCGCTCCCAGGCCTGGGTTCATGTGTCAATCAGGAAGCAACATATTTGAAAACTGTTCTCAGAATGCAGAATTCTCATTCCTCCCTCACACCTTTTGACTCTAGCTTCTAGTTTGCTACGGGAAGACTGACTCTCCCTGATCCTCAGCCTATGATGATTCTCACAGAGAGGGGTCGCCTGGACCTTGTGTGACAGAGGGGCAGGTGTCTTTGACCAGATGCAACTCTACTCTGACATTGCAGCAGGACAGAGGTGGTTGGAATTTCTGCGTATGTGCAGATTCCACATTAGAAACTATTGCTCATTTTAGAATCCCATTGCAGAGAATTTGTATTTTATTTCCTCCTGGCTTGTTCACAGCCCAATTTGTCAAACTCACAGAGAGTATTTTCAGTAGATTTTTGTTGTAGTGTGTAAGTCCCTGCTTTGTTCTCTCTTCTGTCATAAAATCATCAAATGGGCACCCCAGCAAGGGAAGCCAAGATGACCTTCTTCCCATGGTCCTCTGCTGTTAGGATGAAGTGGGTCTCTGCTCCTTTTTCCCTGGACCTTGACTTGTCTCATCTTTCCCTCTCTATGGAACTAGAGTGCCTGCTTCCCCCTGAAAAGTTGAAAGCGCCACTGCTTGTGTCTCCTTTCCTGGCAGTGAGGGCCTGGGGCCTGACTCACCCTTGGTAAAGCAGATGTGTCCACTGGAACAGGGAACTGGGGACCAACAAGGGGAAACGGGGTCACAGGGTGCTCTCTGAAGCTGGTGTTGGGGAGTGAGTGCTAGCTTTCATGGGTGCTCAGAGTGCAGGGCCCCTGAGCACCGGTGTGACACACAGGACACAGCCCCTCAGGCCTCACATTGTCTGTGGTTCTGGGCTATGTATCCCCACTTCATTTCTGCGCCTTTTCAAAGTAGAGTTTTCCAGCCTTATCAGTTCTTCTGTGAGCTTCTCAATGTCCTTTTAAAAATTATTTTTGGCTTCTACCCACTCTGGAAGGCAAAGTGTCTCTACATTGCCTAGACTGGCATTCGACTGGCAAGCTTCCTGCTCCAGCCTCCCAAATAACTGAGATTCCTGGTCGGCTTACTAGGCTTACTATCCTTTAAACAAAGAGTCCCCTCCCATCTAACGGCTTTTGAGCTTTCTCCTCACAGCATGTCCGCAGGCCCTGAGTGTTTGCTCTGTGACTCAGTGAGCCCAATCCTGGCGACACTATACCTTCTTTAAAATGTGCATTTGGGGCTTCCAGTTGGACACCTGATTGCCTACCCTTGCTGACTTCTTATCAATCCCTTATCATAGTCTACCACACTATAACGTTAACACATATTAGGTTGAATTATATGAAACTGATAACTGTCCCATTTTGCCTGCAAAAACAGCAATTTCATATGGGTTGCTGAATAAAATACACTCATCTTTCACTGTTCCCTCTTGCCATAAAATACAGAAAAATGGAGATCTATGCTTATTTTATTCTAACAAGTACATTGGAGTGTGGTTGCCGTACCATAAACTGCTGCATTTAAAAGATATGTTGACTTAAAAAATAATTTAAGAGTCTTTCTCCAAAGATTAATGGTTTTTATATGGGAGCAGCAGAGCACTGGAGTGAGAATACAAGCATCATAGTAAACCGGGGGCATATTCAAGGAGGTTGAAGAAGGGGAAGTTTTTATGGGCAAAAAGAGGAAGATGTATGTGGACTGCTTGGATACGAATTCATTGATTTGGAAGGCATGAGGCAGAAATTAGTGTCAGCTTTTTGAGGGAGGTCATCTTGCTGGGCAACTGTTCCATGGAGACCATCTTGTCTGAGTCTGTGCAGCCCTATGGATGCTCGAGGATTACATCGATACACGAATCTGTGCACACATGCGAATGAGCTAAGCATGGAGTGCATGTAGAATAAAGAGGAATTTCTTTTGAGCCTTTAGAGTTTCTTCGAAAGGGTATGTATCTCAGATAGGCAGGGATGAGTTCTTTTCCTTTTAGTTATTTTCCAGCTCTGATTTGTCTGAGTTTGTCAGAACTATTTTTTTCTTGAAATCAGCAATTTTAAAAGGAGATTTGATAAATTTTGACTTATAAAATTATGCCGATGGTTTTCTTGTGGTGCTGCCTGCTTTTCCTCATACTGTTACAGGCAGCTGAGTTAGTTAGAAGTGTTACAGATAGTCAGACAGTGCTGGACCCTCAAAGGAGCCAATACAGAAGTCCAGGTACTGCAAACTTGGAGGAGACAGACACCTCTACTCAGGGCCAGATCTACAGACAAAACAAATGCAACCATACCCTAAGTATAAACATCTGGGATGGATTTATTTTTTGTAGTGGGGATCAAATTCACAACCTCACACTGGCCAGGCAGGTACTTATGCTGCTGAGCTAAATCCCTGGCCCCTGGGATTGATATTCTAAATAGATATGGATCCCCTTGAAGCCAGGAGTCACCATTCCAACCCCCTACAGGAAGAGTTACTGCTCTTTAAGCATGCCCACTTGCTATGTGACTCTGACTCACTTCCCATTTGTCCCTCATTTGGTCAACTTTATCTGGACAATTAATCTTATTGACTATTGTCTATAGTTCTGTCCCACCTCATGCCCACCTCCCTTGTGAGTTCCCAGGTTTTCTCCTCCACCTTGGACCCATCTCACCTTGTGATTTTACTCTATAAAAGACTCTAGAAAAGACAGTCTTTGGCAACCTGCTTGGGACCCCTTTTGTCTCTCTCTAGAAAGAAGCTTACTTTCTCTCAATAAATATATTCTGCTCTTAACCTCCGTGTCCCTAAAATTCATTCTTCGATTTTAGACAACACAAAATCTTACTGGACATTTAGTAGGTTGGGAGTTTCATTCCCCTATATCAATACTACTACCCTCTCCTGTCCCCAATCACTGATTCACTTTCACTATATATTTTCATTTTCTAGAACTTCATATAAATAGGATCTTCATATAAATAGGAACTTCATATAAATAGGATCACTTATGTATAAACTTTTTGTGGGGAGGTCTGGCTTCTTTTATTTTGAGAACACTTGTGTTGTTACCTGCATCAGCAGTGCAATGCTTTTAATCAGTGACAAGTATCCCTTTATAGGGATAAACAACAATTTATCCATTCACTTGTTGGTCGCTATTGTGTTCATCCCTGTTTTTGACAATAGCAAATAAAACTGTACAACCTTCCGTAAAAGTTTTTGTATAGATATATGGTTTCACTTGACTTAGGAAAATACCTAGAATCGGAATGGATACTTGGATTGTATGGTAGTATTGCTGCAGAATGGGCTGGTAATAGTCCAGGCTCTTGGATACAATGAGGAAAGAACTGCCAAATGCATGTCCTGTAGTAAGTAGCAAACATACATTCACTGAGGATCTCAGGAAGCTGTACTTCCGGCAGGTTTGTGCCAGCAGAAGATGCAGCACAGATTGACAAAGGTGCCAGGGTGACAGAAAAGCTCTGCACACAGGTTGAAGCACACAGAAGTAACAACAGCAACACAAAGTAGATAATCAGGCTTTTGGAACTTACAGGTGAGGCACCCCCACAGAAGTGCCTCCCCCAAAATCTCTAGGTGTAATTGACAGAAATGATTGACAGGGTGCGGAGGCATCTTTTTTTTTTAAAAGACGGTAAAACAAAACATAACAAAACAGGACAAAGCAGATCAGAAGAAAACAATGTAAATGACACAGATTTCAAAATAAGACAACAAGAGATCAACGGTGGCTACCATAATGTCTCTTGTTTTCTTCTAAATAGTTGTCTGTATCTTTTTTTTTTAAATTTTATTTAAAGAGAAAAAAAACAATACAGAAAAAAGGGTAGAAACAATACAAAACCTCAAAAAAAAAAACCATAAATCACTAGTTGACAAACCACATACTCCCCGAAATAGCTGTTCATGTTACAAAATTAAGGCAAACAAAGTGAACACACAGTGAAGCTGCAAACAGAAAAAAAGGATGGAATAAAGCCAATTGAGACAGTATAGTGAAATTGGCACAGAACATCACAGCAGGTCACCAGGACAACAGTAACAGGC
>PVJX010007995.1:0-67829 GCA_004027295.1 Dolichotis patagonum | reverse complement strand
TTCTAGCCCCGGCCCTGCAGCATTTCACATGTGCTTCTCCCTCCTGCAACTGTTCTCTGAGGTGGGCACTGTTAGCACAGATGAAGCAACTGAGGCTCACAGAGGGGCTTTGACCAAAGTCCTACAGCTAGAGGACGGACTGGAGCCCAGGCAGGTGGCTGGAGAGCTCGCCCTCCATTCATGACCCTAAGGTCTATGGCGTCCACACCCCTCTCTCTCCATGGGTCCTTCACCTTCTAGCAAGGCCCCAGGTAACAGGCAGGGCCCAGGCTGCTAAGCCTTGTGGATGCCCAAAGGCAGAGATGATGAGGCAGTCTGCTAGGGGCCACGTAGGCTTATTCTGAGGAGAAAGGCCCCTTAGCTGGGGGCAGATGTCGCTTTCCTTGGCTCCCCACTAGGGCCTTGGCCTGTCCTGAACATGCATGGCAGCTGCTAGCCTCTGCCCTCCCTGCCCACCCACACGCTCCAGGCCTCCCCACAAGAACAGCCCCGAGCTGAGGCTGTGGAGGGCAGGCTTTATTGACAATGGGGGAGGCGGAGTTCTGGGCAAGGACACAGCACCGCTCTGAGAATCCAGGTTCAGGTCAAGCCACAAGATTTCTTTATCTTGGGGGACCCACCCACCCCAACATCCTCAACTTTCCAACACCTGGTTTTCAACAACTGATAGGCATCTCCACACCTCTACCCCAGCCTCCTTCTGGACAGACAATAAAAGTCACAGCTATGAAGTTCCTTGTGAGGTCCATTATGTACGGTTGACGTCACCTCAGTCTCTCTCTGCTCAGCTTGTCAGGGTCTGCCCAGTCCACTTCCAGCCTCTCCGGGTGGGAACAGAATGGGTCCAGTACCCCCAGCCCACGCAGCCCTCTCTGCAGAAGCCTGGTGTTAGGGGTGAAGAGTAGAGAGCCACGTCCATCTCTTCCTCTCAGAGCCTCAGCAGTGATCAGCAGGCCTCCTCATGTCCCGCAACGCCACCCACACCGCCCCACTGTATCCCCTTCTCTGGCCTGTGGCTGCCCACAGACGGGAGCCCTGCCAGCCCCAGCCTGGCTCTGTGTGCACAGCAGCTGGAGGTCTCTGTCTCCCCCTCCTTGACCAGTCAGGTCCACCCCTTAGCTCATCACTTCAGAGACCAAGGAGGCCTGGAGCCTGGTCTCAGCTCTTTCTCAAGGGCACAGAAACAGAGCAGCAGGTCCACAACTCAGGGGTTGTTTTTCCCCAGCCACTTTCTGCTTGTGGCAGGCCAATCATGGGGCTGGAGACCCAGCTTTAGGGTCCAGCAATTCCCATAGTCTCCCCAGTCTTTGGCAGGGAGAGAGGAGTAAGCCACTCCTGAGCTGGGGCTGGGAGGAGCAGAGACAAAAATAACCTGGTATAGACTCCTGCTGAGGCCAGAAATAGAGTAGTGACAAGTGCCTTGTAACACCCTGGTCATGCAGCAGGGGGAGGCTGAGCTGAGGAGGGTCCATCCTCGCTCCGGGCTCCTGCTTGGCCAGGTGCCCCATATCTCGCCCACTCTACATACCACAACACACTGCCCGAGCGCACACGTTCACGGCGGAGTCCCGGGGACCGTGACTCAGGACAGGGAATCCGGAGAGATGCTGAACCTGGGCTTGGCCTTGGCCGTGGGCATGCTGCGCTTGCGCAGGGGCCCTCGGGTCGAGGCGAGAGTCAGGGCATCGAGCAGGCTGTGGTCCTCGTCGAGCTGGTGAGCTGTGCAGAGTGGTGTGGGCACTTTAATGGTGTTGCCAAACTTGGAATAGTCCACCGAGTAGCGGCCATCCTCCTCCGCCACGATGGGGACAAAGCGATGGCCCCACAGGATTTCATCAGCTAGGTAGGAGGTGCGGGCCTGGGTGGTAATGCCTGTGGTTTCTACCACACCTTCCAGGATGACGATGATCTCGAGATCCTGGTGGTGGTGCAGGTCGCTGGGTCCCAGGTCGTAGAGCGGGCTGTTGGCATCGATGACATGGTAGATGATGAGCGGGGCCACCAGGAAGATACTGTTGCCCCCTACGCCATTCTCCATGGGGATGTCCACCTGGTGCAGGGGGACCACCTCACCCTCAGGACTCGTGGTCTTGCGGACCACTTGCATGTGGATGGTGGCATTGATGATCATGCTTTTCCGGAGGTCACCCACGCGCAGCATGAAGCAGAGGCGGCCATGGCGCAGAGCGATGACCGCGTGCTTGCTGAAGATGAGGGTCTCCGCCCGCCGGTGCGCCTGGGAGGTCTTCATGAAGATGCAGCCCAGCATGATGGCATTGATCATGAGCCCCACAATGTTCTGCACAATGAGGATCAGGATGGCCAGGGGGCACTCCTCGGTCACCATGCGCCCACCAAAACCGATGGTCACCTGGACCTCGATGGAGAAAAGGAACGCAGATGAAAAGGAGTGGATGCTGGTAACACAGGGCACCGTGGTGCCCTCACCAGGGGCCAGGTCGCCGTGGGCAAAGGCGATGAGCCACCAGACCATGGCGAAGAGCAGCCAGCTGCACAGGAAAGACATGGTGAAGATGAGCAGCGTGTGCGGCCACTTGAGGTCCACCAGCGTGGTGAACACGTCCTGCAGGAAGCGGCCCTGCTCCCGGATGTTCTTGTGGGCCACGTTGCAGTTGCCTTTCTTGGACACAAAGCGGGCCCTCCGCTCTCGGGCGCGGTACCGGGGCTCTGTGGGGTCCTCTGCCAGACGGGTCAGCACATACTCCTCAGGGATGATGCCCTTGCGGGACAGCATGGCTTCAGGAAGCCCAAGGAGGGGTTTCCCTCATGGGGGCACTGCCCTGACCTGGCCCAGGGCCTCGCTGTGGGGTCTCCTCCCCTACACACACTGACCCTCACCCTGGGCCGCCCTCAGCCTGTGCTGGCCTCGCACCTGAGGTGCTGCCCCACTAGACTTTCCCCACCTCCACTGGACCCTGCTTTACTTCTTCACACCAGCCTCACACTTCAGCCCGCTGCCCATCGTCGCCTCACGGCCCCTCTACCTGCTCACTCTCCGCCTGGCCCTGGGTGGCAGCCCAGCTCTCCTCCACCAGCTGCGCACCCCTAGGCCTCCCGAGACCCTTCCTCCCTGCCCAGCCCTTACCGGACGCAAACTTAACACTTCAGGATCTTACCAACTAACCAGACCGCAAACACCCCCGGCGGCTCTCTGCCTCACCCATTTCCGTCCCCAGACCCCCTCCAAGCCCCAGGCCCCTGTCCTGGCTCCTTTCCAAGCTCCCCTGCAGGTTTGCCCCCTATTTTCCTCCCCTGGCTCCTCCCGCCGCTCTCCGGATGCCTCTCCAGCTCTTGTCCTCTCTGTCTCCTTGGGATCCTGCGCCCTCCGAGTCACCACCCCACTCGGCTCAACTCCGGATCCCCTCGCCCCCCGCGCGACCTGGCCGAGCTGGCTCCACGCCGCGGCCGCCCAGGGCCCGCGCGCCGCCCGCCGCCCGCCGCCCGCCGCCCGCGCCCCCGCCGCCCCGTCCTCGCCCCGCCCGCGCGCCGCCGCGGCACCTGCTCCTGCTCCTCAAGCCGCAGCCGTCGCCTCCCCGCCCCCTCTCGCGATCCCCAGCTCCCGGCCGGCCGGTTTCCCCGGCGGTCAGTCAGTCGGTCGGCCGGCAGACGCAGACCTAGGCAAGGCGGGGGCAGAAGATCAAGGGTTGGGGGCGCCCGAGGAACCGAGCGGGGACTTGACGCCGCCAGGGGGAGCCCGACCTGTTCGCCAGCGGCAGAAGGGCGGACACCGGCTCGGCACACGCCCACTTCCCACCCTCTTCCCGCCCACCTTCCGCCACGGCCCCGCCCACTCCCCCATAGCCCCGCCCACTCCCCGGCTCAGTCCCGCCCCTGGGAGTTGTGTCCTCCTGCCCAGCGCTGTGAAATTTGTGGGCGAGAAGCGAGCAATGACCCGTCCTGTCCTCCCAGTCAGGGTCAGCAGCATCGATCGCCCTGTCCCCCATCCGTGTTGTTCCCATCCAAAGCTGGATTCCCAGGGACAGGAGAGCTGGTGCCACAACCCAGGTGGCCCCAGGACTTCTCAACGGACACTCTTCCCTTTGGGAGATGTGTTTTGTCTTGAATCCTCTGAGAATCTGTTCAAGAAATCTCTCCCCAGTAAAATAAACAATCTAAAAACTACTCTAGCAAGTGTAGGAGAACATCGAAGCCTCCCACTGCGCTTGCCCTCAGTGTGGCCCAGGGGCCCTGCGCTCCACCTTCTCAGTCCTAAAACAGTTGAGCCTTTGGTGTGTGCTTTACAAAACCCCTCACGGCTGTGGCCTGAGTTCCTCCGGCTTCGGTAGTGGAGGTGTTCGGCCTAGTGGCTGTTTTAAACCCAGCTTGGACCCTGGGACACTCAGACTCTTGGTCAGGACAAGGGTGATGCTTCTATCGCAGGCATCAGCCTAGGTTTATCCTGCCTGTTGTTGGAACAAACTGCATGGTGACCTTCTGTAGGAGTTCGGCAGGGTCTGGAAGGACAGAGGCCTTAGGGTTGCAGGCTGCAGTGGGGTGTGCGTGACTTTTATACTGAGTTTTCCTCTTTCTCTCCTCTACCCATCTGTAGGTGGAATGAATCCTGCTGCAAAGGGTGTGATCCTGGGCTGTGTTCCCAGAGGAGGTGCCTAGGGCAGGGTTGGAAAACAAGATGAGCAGAAAGGGAAGCTCAGGGAGACGGCATTATCTCTGAGGCAATTGCCATGCAGCTTTTTAGCCATCAGAAAGGGAAATGTGTGTGTGTAGAGGGGGTGGATCTGGCACCTTGGAAGAAACCTGAGAGTTACGGGAGGATGGGCCGATAGTCCTGCATGGTGGAAAGCGAAGAACTGGATACTGAGTAGAGCAGAGGCGGGCTTTCCTTTTACATGTAAAGGTTCAGTTCTAAACTGAAACCAGAGGTGACCCACCTCTGAGGGGAGTTCTAGGAACATCAATGGCCCATTGGGCAATTATGGAGGGATTTGGCCAGGTGGCCTTGGGCATCCTTACAAGACTTCCCTGCCTTGTGCAGTTTCTTTGCTTCCGTGCTTGGGGTGAGGCGGAATCCTCTTATGACTCGAGGCTCTGCTCCTGGGAGACCCCACTGTGGAGGGAGCTCTGGATCCCAGAGGTTCCCAGAGCTGAAAAGGCCAGCACCAGCCTCAAGGTATGGCCCCAAGGCTCAGCTCTTCCAGCTCCACCCTTTCTACCCAAGGTGCTCACTTCCTACTCTGTTGCATCTGACTGGCTCACATCTGCCCCAGACACTGCACTTGTCAAATGCCTTTCTTGCTCAAAACCCTTTTATACTTCCCTTTTGCCCACAAGCCTATCCTATGCTTCTTAGCCTGGTATCCAAGGCTCTCTGGTCTCATTTTTTTTCTGCTGCCCTCGTGCCATCCCTGCCCTGCCTGCCTGACCAGCCAGCACACCTAACCAGCTTCCATCCTCACTCCTTAGCTCCCGAGCCCTCTGCCTGTCCAGTTTCTACTCCTCAAATGCCAAGCTCAAATATGGCCTTTCCCAGGCAGCCTTCCAGGCCTCATGGAGGTCTCCCTTCCTGAACTCTCTGGCTTCTAGCACAGCCAGAAGGGTCTCCTCCACAACTGCTGGGTATTCCTTATGTTGTGTGGCTTGGGGCCTCTTTCAGCCAACAGGGATGCAGACCTAAGACTGCAGTCCAGGGCCTGGTAAGCCAGGCGGTAGGTAAAGGATAATGAGATGCAAATGAGCACCTGTCACTTCCTGGCTGGGAACCGGGGACACTCCTGTTTGCTGATTTGGATGGAGTCAGAAAAACCTATTGTTTTGATCTCCCCAAAGTCTGTGCCTGGCGTATCCCCACTACCCCTGGCTGACCTGAACCTGCACTGTTCTTGCCTGAAAAGGAGTATCTTTTTCCCACTTCTGAATACTCTTGCTTGGGGACAGAGAGGGCGCATGGGATCCAGGCCTAGTCAGTGTATTCCAGCCCTCTGGGCACCGTGATTGGGTGGGGACAGGGATGTGACTGAATAGGTCCTTTAACATTCACTTCTAAAATTTTTGTGGGAACCACCAGGAAACAGCACTTTTTCTCTTTGGTTGTCCTGGGGCAGGTTGTAAGCTGGAGCTAAGTGGCTGTCTGTCATCAACAAGGCAGAGACAAATGGAACCCAGAAATGGAAACACATCCCTGATGTCAAGCACGGGAGTCACCAGTATGATCTTTCCAATCACACACCACCATAAATTCAGTTACTTTGAGTTGCACTCCTGTCATGTTCAATAGCAATAGTGCTGATCCAGGCCACTAGGCCTCACAGTTTTAGTTCAAAAATGACAGAAGAGAAAGGGCTAAGTTGGGTGGACATCTGCTACCATAACCACAGAAATGCTATCGCCCTTGCTATGGGCAGAATTATAGCCTCCAAGTTCATAGGGTGAAGACCTAGACTTCAGTGTGATGTACTTAGAGCAGGGCCTGGGAGGACGTAATGAAAACTCAGTGAAGTCACAGGATGGGACCCTAATCCAATATGCTTGGTGTCCATAATGAGGAGAGAGAAGGGAGAAGAGGGAGGAAAAGGTGAGGGGAGAAAGGAAGAGGGGACAGAAGGGGGATGGGGAGAGAGTATCAATGAATATCAGGACCCAGAGGAAAGGTCACAGAAGGACAACCGAGAAGGTGGCTCAGGAAAAACCAAATCGGCCAACACTTTGACCTTGGGCTTTGGCCTCCAGAACTGTGTGCAGTAAGGTTCTGCTGTAAAAACCGCCCAGTGCCTGGTATTCTGTGGTGACAGCCTGAGCTGACTGACACAGTCCTCATTTCACAGATCAGGAAACGCGCTTTGGCCTGTGCTCAGTGGCGCCTGCCTAGTGCCGGCTCCTTGTGTCCATGGGCCACCGCAGCCCCAGCGACAAAGCCAGGGCCTCTTGTAGCAAATATCAATCTCTTTATTTACAGGCGATTTAGAGTTAGAAAAACCAGGCGAGGCAGCGGCAGGGTGAGGGTATGAGATGGCACTTGGGCGCTGGCAGGTCACTTGTCTGCTCTGACAAAGGAAGCGAAGACACTGTCCTTTCGGCCGAGCAGGTTCTCTGGCTTGTCGAACTCCAGGATGGCACCCCGCTTCAGGACCATCACCAGGTCCGCGCTGAGGATGGTGTGCACACGGTGCTGCGGGGCAGGAGGGGGCAGGGCAGCTGAGGGCTGACGTCCTGCCTCCATGGTGACTGTCCCTGCCTAGGGTGGCTGTGAGCCAAGACCTCCATCCACTAAGACCACCCTTTTGCCTCTACCAAGTCTCAGTTCTGCCTTCTACCCGACTTCACGACTCAAGAGACCACTGTCCCCAAGGCCCCATCCCCCACTTCCTGTGGAGAGGTAACCCCTGCCTGGCTCAGGAGGCCTTGGGACGAGCTGACCTCAGTACTGGAGGAAAAGCGGGACGGTCTCACAGTCCTGCCCTGGGCCAGCCCTGCAGACTCCTTCCTTCCCAGATGTCCTTTCTTGCTGACAGCCCCAGGCCCCCTCTCTGGGTGACCCCTGCACCCTGTCAGTGTGCCACTTACTGCAATGGTGACCACAGTGCGGTCTGCAAAGGCCGTCATCACCACCTTCTGGAGGATGTTTTCCTGTCAGGTGGAGGCAGCAGCTGTCGGCTCACTTGCCCTGTGGATGGGGTCTGGCCTGGCTCTGGGGATGGGGTGGGGGGGCCCAGGATTGTGGCCCAGCTCCCATCTGACTCCAGTCCCAGCCCCACCCTCCACTTCTCTCAGGCCCAGGTCCTGGATGGACTTTGAGGAGCACTCAGGAGCTGGAGGGGGCAGCTCTGTGTATGCCCACGGGCTGGGTCTGCACGGTAGATGCGGTGAAGTCTGTGTGCGATTATTTCCTAAGACTGAATGCAGTCATGGTCCCCCAGCCCAGCCCTGATGCTAAAGGCAACCTCAGGACCTCTTTGGACACACTCTTCCCTGACAACCCCACTAAAACCGCTCTGCGAGGATGCCCAGGACCAACCGTGGCCATGTCGATGGAAGCCGTGGCCTCGTCCATGATGAAGATGCTGGTCTTCCTCACAAAGGCCCGGGCCAGGCAGAACAGCTGCCTCTGGCCCTGGCTGAAGTTCTCCCCGCCCTCTGTGATGATGGCATCTGAAAAGAGGGTGCAGGGCTGAGTTAATCCTTCGAGAGGAGGGGAGCACATGGGAGGCTTGGGGGGCTGTCGGGATGTGTGTGGAGGGTGACGTGTGGATGTGTGTCAGGGAGCACACGTACACTCAGGGCTGATACACCTGATTCAGTAACGTACCGCTGTCCTCGAGGACTGAAGTGAACCCCTCCCCCACACCCCCAGTGCTGGGCACAGCTGAGCCCTGGGCGACCCTGTGAGAGGGCGAACACACACATGTGTGTACAGAGTGTCTGTGCCACTCACGTTGGGGCTTGGGGAAGGTGACCCACAAAGCCTAAGTGTGGCCACCAGATACTGCTGTAGGGGCCATGACACACACACACACACACACACACCAAGACTGTGCTGACTCCTCAGGGACTTGTGTCTATGACGCCCCTCTCTGTCCTGTCTTCCCCCAGGGCAGGTGGATGGGGCAGGGAAGAGCTGAAGATACCACTTGCAATCCTTGTCTCACAGTGGTCCCAAATGTGCCTGTGCCTGGCAGGAGGGCAGACCCTGAACTGACCTGTCACGTGACCTGAGGCAAGACATTTCACCTCTCAGGGCCCTGGCATGCTGAAAGATGGGTCTAACGGTAGCTCAGAGACCCAGTTTTGAGTGAGGTTTCCTCTCCAGTCCTTCCTGGACCCTGTAGGGCCCAGCCCACCCCTGCTCAGCTGGCAGCAATTACCGAGGCCTCCGGGCAGTGCCTTCACCACCAGCTTCAGCTGGGCAATCTCCAGGGCCTCCCACAGTGTGCTGTCTGAGCACTTCTTCTCTGGGTCCAGGTTAAACCTGGAGGGTGGCACAGAAGCCCCATCAGGAGGGGAGCAGAGTCCTGCGCCATCCCCAGGCACCCGCAGAAGGCCATACTGGTCAAGGGGTAGTGAGTGAGAGCTGGGTAACCGGGGGGCTGGCTGGGCTGTGAGCACCAGGTGGTGACAGTAGGTGGAAGACAGCCTTTCAGAGTGGGGTAGGGGAGCCCCCAGTGCCTGACTAGGCCTAACGGGAAGAAGGGCTGAAGATGATGCTTTTCTGAACACTCATCTCCTTTCTTCCTCCTCTTTGGAGCTGGGCACTCTGGGGCTGCAGTGGGCCTGGGGGTGGATGGGCTCACCGGATGGTGCCACTAAAGAGGACCGGGTCCTGCAGGATGATGGACAGGCGCGAGCGCAGGGTGTGCAGTGGCAGTTTGGCAATGTCAATGCCATCGATGATGATGCGGCCTGCATGGAGATGAAGTCACAGGAGACACCAAGGCTGAGCGAGAAGGTGCTGGGGGTGTGTGCAGCCTGGGACACGGGGTCCCGTGAGGGTGCAGAGGAAGGCAGTGACTGTGGGACTCCTGTGACATCTGACCACAGGCCAGGGTGGAGGGCCCATCGTATGGGGTGCCCGACACTCAACTCACCCTCGAACATGTCCACCATGCGGAAGAAGGCCAGTGAGAAGGAGGACTTCCCACTGCCTGTGCGGCCACAGATGCCGATCTGGAACGGAGAAGCGGGCACGCTGCTGTGGCTCTGGGGCCACTGGGAGTGGCCTCCAGTGCCAGCTCCAGGGGTGCACGTGGGTCACAGCTTCTCTCACCCAGCTGTATTGTGGCCAGGCTGGGCCGTGAGTCTGGGCTTGTGTCCTGCTCTGGGTCCAGAAAGGACTCATGTGGGGACCAAGAGCAACTAACAAAATCAGATGCACAAGCTTCAATATCACAAGGTGTTTCCTCATGTGAGGAACCCAAAGTATAAATAAAGCAAAATAAAAGATAGATAATAGAATACAGGGGAAAATGAACTTTTGTAAAAGGGAAGGAACATGAGAAGGAGGGAATAGGAATAAAAAAAGAATTAAGATGTATCACGTACACGTACCAACTTCCCACAATAAATACAAACATATTAATTAAAAAAAGAATTTTTAAAAAGTCCAGACTGTAGACATCAATTGCCTGGGCCTTGGTGTGAGTCTGGGAGTGCCTGGTACGTGGCTGCAGGATAAGTGGGGACCCTGCTGTGTCCCCGTGTGCATGGGTGTGGCGAGAGGACACGGGGGTGTCTGACAGTGGTGTGCAGGGATGCATCTGTGCTCCCCACCTTAAATGGGAACCATCTCAGATCCTGCTGCTTCCCAGCCTTTGAGTCCCAACAGAATTTACAATAAAAGACCAAAAGAGAGTCAGAGATAGTGATACACCGGGGCACTGGGTGGGGCAGGGACAGCTGAGCGGAAACGGATGGATGCACCCACAGGTTGGAGGTAGTAAGCCAGATAGTGACAGGGAGAGAGTGAGACAGAGAGACAAAAGGAGAGGGTCAGAGGGAGACGGAGAGAGGGCTCAGAGGCTGACAGGAGCCCCCGGCCGAGGCAAGGGCAGCCCCTGCTCGGAAGCACAGGGACAGCGTCTCAGGAGCTGGGGGCCCAAATGCACTGGGGCCACGAGGCAGTGCTGTGAGGCGCCCTCCCCAGGCCCGGGGCCTCCGCCTGACCTTCTGTCCCGGCGAGATGAGGGCATTGACGTGCTTGAGCACCGGCTTCAGGGAGCTGTCGTAGCGCACGCTCAGGTTCTGGATCTGGATCTTCCCTCGGTCTGGCCAGTTCTTGGGGATCAGCGATGGGGCTGGGGGCCATGCTGGGGTCAGCCACTGGGGCGGGCCACGGCTCATGTCCAGGAGGCCTCCCATTCCCAGGCTCCCTCCCGGCCCTGGCCCAGCCTAGCCCTCCCGCGGGCCCCTCACCCAGCAGCCCCTCGTAGCTCTCCGCCTCGGCCTTCAGGAGCCCGTGGATGCGCTTCACAGCCCCCAGCTGGATCTCCATGTCCGCCAGGTTCCGCACCATCCAGTTGAGGTAGTTAGAGACCTGCAGGGAGTGAACCAGTCAGATGCTCAGCGAGCACTTTTTTTTTTTCTTTCGAGCACTTAATTCTGTCCTTGGCCAGCAGTACGGCTCTCTTTAGAGCTGAAGAGGACCCAGGGTCTCCCAGATGTCTTCTGTCATCCCTGTCAGAGTGGCCTTCCCTCGAAGCCTGGGGAAGGTCAGAGTGATGTGGCCAGACATCTGGGCCTAGGGCGGGGTCCTGCCTGTCAGCCTTCTTGCCTTCATGCTAAGGCTTGGGTGGGGGCGTCTCATACTTCAGGTGGGGACAGACCCTGAGGTCCCCTGAATGCTGGCATCTGACCCCTCCCTGCCCTCTGCAGTTGCCACTCACCATGAGGGCATAGGTGAGGCCCAGGCCCACCAGGCCAGCTGAGAGCTCTCTGTGCAGGGAGTTGGAGATGGAGGTGGCGGCCGCGATGAGTACCACACAGGCACCGATGTACTCCTGTGCCGGGAGGGAGGGGCAGCTGCTGGCCTGCGACCTTGGGGTCGGCCAGCTCGGCCAGCCCCACCCGGCCCTGCATTCTAAGCCATCAGACACAGGAGCTCACAAGGCTCACGGCCTAGATGACATGCACACAGCTGTTCTTGCCAGGAGCAAGAACACAGCATCACACACACAGCCCCAGACAGCGACTCGGGGAAGCGGCACAGGTGAGAAGCAGCGGGGACATTGGGGAGAGAAGAATAGGAAGGCTCCATGACCGCACAGTCCTGCATCCTGTCCTCTCTTTCTGTCTCCTGGTCAGACCCTTGCTCCAGACCCACACGCCTATGGGGGCCCTGTGTCCAGGGACTGGGACAGGCAGGTGGCACTTGCCATGCGGACTTCCAGCCATCTGTTGGCCGCTGTGAGGAAGAGGGAGGCGATGTTATTGGAGTCGGTGTATTCGAGGAGCTTCTGCTGGAACCGGGCCTCATACCTGGAAGGAGGATGAGAAGCAGCGCTGGTTGTGTAGCTCCCGGCATTCTCCTGGCCCCAGACATGCCACCTCTCCCCTCTTTTGTCCAGGCACCCCTTGCTGGGACATCCTCCTTCCCACTTATGCTAACCTGGAGAGTCCCCTCTCTGTCAGAATCTCATTTTTACCCCAAGAGCTGTTCTTTTCTTCACATCTACTCCATTAACATGGGGGACACCCATCCCCCAGTTTGAGGCCAGAGACCCAGGAATCAGCTGGATTTGCAGCCAACCTCTCACCAGGTCCTCCTGGGGCTTCCTTCCAAATAGCCCTGCCCCCGTGAGCCTCTCCCCTACTTCAAGAGCACTGGGCTGCGGGTCGGCTCCCTAATTACTATACTGCTACATCCCTGCAACCCCACTCTGGCCAGCACCATCTTTCCAAATCACAAACTCTTCCTGCTGGGCCTATCAATGGCCTCTCCTTATTTTTAGGATAAAGAACCACCTCCTTGTCAGAGACCTCTGGGAGCTGGCACCTGCTAACCTCACCCCTGCTAACCTCACTCCTGCCACAAATTCCCTTATTCCCTGTGCTACATCCACACCAGCTGTTCAAAGCTTTATACCAACACCAAGTTCCTTTTGTTCCCCAAGACCTTTGCTCATGCTCTTTGCACTGCCCAGAATGCTTTCTCCCTTGTTTTCTTTGTTCCTTCTCAATTTTCATTCCTTATCTTAACTGGTACCTCCTCAGAGTAGACCATTCTGGCCACTCCTTTACCTAAAGTGGCCCCCTTCTACCTCTGCAAGCAGTTTGCTCCACGATGCCTGCCCCTATAGTCACTTTTCTAGCTGTTTCCCATCTATCTTCCTCCCCAGACTGGAAAATCCATGAGGGTGGAAATCAGGTCTGTTTTGCTGCCAGCCTCTGGCACTGTAATTAAATATATGCTGAACACATGAGAGGACTCTCCCTGGCCTCTCAGATAGGGAGGTTTCTCTCCCACCCTCACAACTGTCTCTCTCCCCCTGGTTACTGTGTGTGGAACTGATTCCTGACCTTGCCGGTGTGGGCTGGGCCCAGTGGAGGCACAGGGCGTTTGTTTGATAAGGAAAGAAGGAAGGGAAGAAAGAAGACTGGTCTGGTAAAGACTCAGAAGGATCCAAGAATGCCTTGCTGGCCATTTGCTTCTTATTCCTGAGGCCGTTTGGCCTGGATTATTTTGGGGCAGAGGGCAGGAGTCTGGGGACAGTGATGTGAGTCCCCGAGGTGATGAGAGTGTGCAGTCACACACGTGCGTGTGTGGGCAGGTGATGTGTCCACAGTGAGGGTAAAGCCACACGTCGGAAGGGGCTGAGTGTGGTCCAAAGGGTCCCGCTGTGCGAATGCATGGGAGGAGGCTGAGGCTCCGCACGTGGTGGCCAGAGGGCCCTGTGTTAGTGACAGGAGAGTGTGCCAGTGGGAGATGGGAGCTCCTGCCATGAGTGTGACCGTGAGGACTGAGAAGGAGCCCAGTTTTGGAGCCCTGAAGACCTAAGGTGGAGTCCAAATATCATGACTGTGTGTTAGGACAGTGACTCAGTTCCCTCCTCAGTAAAATGGGGATAGCAACATGAACGGAACAACTTCTGGGGTAAGCAGTGCTGGGCACTCCGAAAACTCTTTTGTGGTGGCCCTGAAGCAAGGCCAGCAGATCGCTGTAGCTGCTGGTTTCAAACAGGAGCCTAAAGAGAATTCTTTCTGTGGTCTGTGGGCCATTTCAGAACTTTGGAAATGGAATGGTCAATTCATCAGAAAGAAATAGCAGGTGAGTGTAGCAGACTTTCTGTGGCCTACAGGAGAGAGACCCTGGCGCGTCAGGACCTGCACCATGCGGTTGAATCGGGATGCCTGGAGAACAAGGAGCTCCTCCCCTCTCTGGGGGGCGGCTGTGAACCTGCCAGCACACAGGCTGAGAATCAAACATCTCATGTCATCCTGTCCCCCGTTCCGTGTCTGCCCCCCTTAGCAAGTGGGAGCCAGTGAACTACACATCTTGTGAAAAGATTGGCTATGTTATTTAGTATGAGTTCCGGGTATGCAAAGATATGGACAACCATTTAAAGAAAACAAGAGACAATATGACAGATAGTGAAGATCTCTGATTGTCTAGCTTTGAAATTTATGCTTTCTTATGTCCCGTTCTGTTCTGTTTTGTTGTGTTTAATTTTACCCCCTCTAAAAAAAAAAAAAAAAAAAAACTCTTGTGAAAAACAGGGCCTCTTGGGAAAGCCCAGAAGGTCAGGCAGGCTGGGGTCACGGTCTGTGTGACCAGACTGTTTCCTGGCCTCTCTGGTTCTCGATTCTGCGTCTGTAGATCGTGGCTTCTCACACCTAAGTCAGGGGCTCTTGCAAGGATTAAATGCCATTGTATACACACCATAGCACTTGGTGTGTGGTGAGCGTTCAATCGATAAATTCTAGTTAACTCCCAAAAGGGCAGATGGCTATGTGAAAGCCAATAATTAGACATACGGGGCTGATTAAACAGCTTTCGTTTGGACTCAGGAATGGTTCACCGTGTCAGTGCAGGGCATGGGTGGCTCCCTAACAGCAGTCCCTCTGTCTGACCACAGGCTTGGCCTGAGCTCCACGCTTGGTCTGGGGCTTGTGACAGGGTGCTGGGATCACTCTCAAGAGGTCTGGCCCACTCTAGGAAAGTCACAGTCTCTCTGCTGCAGTCCTAGCCCAAAGGCCTCTGGACACCAAGTGTAAGAGGAATATCGCTGAAACTTAGGACAGAAGCTAGGGCCAGGGGTGCCTGGGACCTAGAAGTTGAGGGAATTGGGGACATTCAGGTGCCAGGCTATGGAAGAGAGCACAGCCCCGCTCTGCTTTACAGACAACCTCTCTGAGAGGGGTCTCCCCACACTGGTCACACTGTGCCCAGGGAGTCAGCCCTCAGGCTTCCGGGTCAGGGAGGAAATCCAAGAGTCCCTGCATCACTGGAGGATCCTTGAGCCCCTGGGTCACTCCTGGACACAGGGCTTGGTGTCACATGGTTGTTATCATAGCCCACACAACTGTGCCATTCTAAATATAACCTATTACCACTCTCTGGGTGAGGCTGAGCGATCAGAACCCAAATATCTGGACCGGGGGTCTTTGGCCTGGCCGGCAGGAGGAAAGACACCTCCAGCCAACTTGGTTGGGGTAGCAACAGGGTTCCCACTCCCAACCCCACCAAGCACACCTCGGATGCACCTGTCCAGCACACCAGTGTCTTAGGGCAGGGGCAGGGCAGTTTTCTGGAAATTCCTCAGCCTGGTGAGCTCTTTAACCATCCTTTTAGTCCTAGCTCCTATGCCTTGTCCTTCCTTGCTTGCCTTCTTTCTATTCTTCTAAAGTCCACGTCCCCTTTCTGGCAGGGCACCTGTCACAAGGATTTGTCCTGGCTGCTCAAAGTCAGGGCTGTAAATGCCTCCAGGCCAGGGGCGCATCTGACTCATTGTTTTAGTGCCCGGTATCAGACTCAGCACACATACTCAGTATGTGCTTGTTGAATGAACAAGCAGGTTCAAGTCTGGGTTTTGGAGAACCTCACACATAGCAGTTGTTTCCTTATTTGTGCAGTGGAGTCAGTCATCTCAAGGCATCGATGGTAGCAGTGGGAGTGCAGGGACAGTACTTAGTGACAGGTTTTCAATAACTGAGGGCCTCAGGGCTGCCCCTAGGATCTAAGGGACTTTCTAGCATTGACGCTCAAGAATGTCCCCACCTTGTTCATTTTCATGTTCCGTTTGGTTTACTGAGGCCCTGCGCTTGTTTGCAGGGCTAGAATTTTCTTCTTAGGGTCACAAAGCTGGAGACACCTGGCCTGCACTGTGGGTGGTCAGTTCTGGGCCTTGGGGCCCAAGGAGGAGTTCAGAGAAGAGTATGCTAGGCCTTGCAAAGAGGGAGTAAAAAAATCCCATGGCCAGTGACCCTGTCCCGAACCCTCCACTCCTACCTTGCGGGTATCTGTACTCGTACCTGAAGGCCCGGATGGTGGTGAGGCCCTCCACAGTTTCAGCAAAGTGTGAGAGCAGTGGCAGTTGCGTGGTGTCATCCAGCTGTTGTAGGTCCCTGTGCCAGGGGACAGAGCAGAATAGTTAGGGTGGCTGCTCCAGGCTCAGCCTGGGTGTGAATCCTAGTTCCATGCCACTGTGTGTGGACAAGTGGGTGTCACCTGTCTGGCCTAATTTTCTCACCTGCAGAGAGAGAGGACAATGGTACTTCCCATTACACTGCTGTGAGCGCTGAATGAGGCTGTTTATGCGAAATGCTTGAACAGCCTGCTGGGCACAGTTCCTGCCATCTGGGAATGGCTGTCCATGCTCTTGCTGTGCAATCTGGCACTGAGGTTAGGTAGGCAGGCAGCACTGGTTCCCTTTTCCTGGTGGACTCCCCAAAGCCAAGACAATTGGCCAAGCCAGGGAAAGCCAGACACAAAGTTCTCAACCTTCTTTTCCCAAGGCCACAATAGGCGTCAGCACATCATAAACTGAATACCTAAGAGCTCCTGGGGATGGGGCAGAGGTGTCTATGGCAACAGAAAGGCCTTCAGCTCCCCTGACTGCACCTTGACAGCCATCTGTGCTAGGCAGGCTGGGCTGGAATGCAGGAAGTAGCTTTCCTGGTCTGGCTGTCTCCAGGGCCAGAGTGGGGACCAGAGGGATGGGAGAATGTTTCTTCTTTGCTTAATGAACTTTGTAGAACAGCTTGTACTACAAAGTGCTTGAAAAGCCACTGTGCTTTTGTTCATATTGATGCACTATGTTCCTCATGGGTGCCAGGGAATTCTGGGGCATCAAACAAAAAGCCATTTATATAAACACTGATCCTTTTGGACAGGTCTCTGTGGTCAAAATGCATTCTAAATTTAATTATTACATTATTGCTAATTAGTATTTTTAATGGGGTCACCTAGGGTATTTATTTTTCTAGCTTCCGTTTTTTCTTGTGTACAGTTTTTTTTTTTTTTTGCTAGTGCACATTAGTTATACAGAATAATGGGTTTCATGGTAGTCTTTTCATATATACATATAATCTACTCTAATCATCCACCTCCTCTCCAATCCCCTTCCTCTTCTGGAATAATCTCCCTTTTAGTCTCTTACCTCTTTTTTCTAGATTCCGAATATGAATGAAGCTGTTCTGTATTTTGACTTTAGTCTCTAATCAATTATTTGCACCTGGGGAAGGTACTTAATCTTTCTGACTACCATCTGTTCAGGGAAATGTATTTTATACTGCAAATCAGTACACCACCCTTAATGACCAAAACAGAGGTTTCATTAAGCAAAGCTTGCTGTTACTATATGAACACAGTCTGTAATTTTCTGCGCTGTTTTACCCCTTTAAAACATTGGTTGTCATCCATGTTGATTTCACAACACACTCATGGTTGTAATTGGCAGCATGAGAAACTGACCTAGAAGGTCTTTAAAACTTTCCCTATACCCAAGGATTTAGTTCAGAGGCACAAGGACCTGCCTGGCAAGTGTGAGGTTGTAAATTTGATCCCTGGTACAAAAAACACTTTCCCTATAATTCTTTGAGTCTATGAGTTTAACAGAGTCACTTCCAGAAAAAAAACTTCCTAGAGGATACTTAGAAATTCTGAGTAAGAAAGAGATGTGAAGTTGAGGCAGTAAGATAGCAAGTGTGAGCCCAGCCTGGGCAATGTATTTAGCAAGACCCAAAAGTCTCAAAAAAGGGCTGGGAATGTTGTTCATTGAAAAGGTTCTGAGTTCAATCCCTAGTTGAAAGAAGGAAAGAACGAAAGAAAGAAAGAAAGAAAGAAAGAAAGAAAGAAAGAAAGAAAGAAAGAAAGAGGAAGGAAGGAAGGAAGGAAGGAAGGAAGAAAGAAAGAAAGAAAGAAAGAAAGAAAGAAGAAAGAAAGAAAAAGGAAGGAAGGAAGGGAGGAAGGGTGAGCATGGCTCCCAGGCTCACGAGGGTGAGCATGACCAACATGAACGGCTTGGAGAGGCTCCGTCAAGGCAAGGGTTCCAGCTGGGCTCTGGACCCTGTGGGTCCCACTGCTCATATCAGGTGCTGTCTGCTTTCACACATCAGCAATCAGACTGGCTGCTGGAATTATACAACCTCTATGGGAAGCATTTTGGAAAAATGAATGAAAGGCATAAACGTGTCCATATATCCTGACCTTGGAATTCCTCCCCCCGAAAACATCTCCCAAGGAAATGATTCAGATGTGAACTGCAGTGTGTACACGTGTGCCACGGGACAGATGTTTAGGTTAGGGTAGTGGCTACAGACAGTTCCTTTATTTCTACTTCCTTCTTTTTTCCTTTCTTGGGGAACATGATAATATTCTTATGAAAATGACTCCAGTAAATCTACCAAATTGACCCACTGCAAGACCCCCATCTCCACCCCCGAGGCTGGCAGATCTGCTGTCACCTGGATGCCACCCGGAAGTACTTCTGGATGAAGTAGCACACGATGGCCAGGGGCAAGAGGGCCACGAGGAACACAGGTGTGACATAGGAGATGACGGCCAGGGCTGAGACGCAGAGCAGGGTGGAGCGGCTCAGGCACTCCAGCGTGGATGGGATGTGCTGTGGGAGGGGAGGGGGACAGCCAGGTGCATTTTCCTATGAGACTGTGTTCGAGTGTCATCTGTCACAACATTTTGCTCCATCGCTTTATCACAGGCATGTATCTTATCAGCCCAGCTGCAATGTTAGCTCCCAGAGGCTGGAATAAGGTGTTTATTTTCTCACCATCTAGTATGATGGTAAATAAAAAAGACCACCTGAATCTAAATGAATATTGTCTCGCTCATCAGTCACTTCCATTCAAAATATGCTAGGATGTTTCTAGAACATCTTGGATGGAAAACGGAAGGATCTGGTGGCCCCATCCCCTGGGGCACATTGTAAGCAGATCAGGGACTCTGGACACTGATCCCACAGGACATTGATCAGGCGATCTGGGAAACCCAGTATCAAACAGGAAAAGCTCCAGGGGCCTGGCCTCTCTCTGGACCAGGGGAAATGTGGCCCAGTCCCCTGTACCTGGTCGATGGTGTTACAGTCAGATGAAAATCTGTTCAGGATGCTCCCAAGGGGTGTGGTCTCAAAAAACCTAAGAGGCAACCAGAAAAGCAGTTAGTTACTCCCTCTTAATGATTTACTTTTTTATTTAAGTGTCTCCAGAGCCATCCATGGGCCTGGTCCCTAGGAGCAGTCGCCTTTGTGGGTCTGCAGACTTCCACCTTGACCATGTCCTGGTGCTAGCCTTTGCTTAGCCTCTCTGACTCAAAGGCCCATGAGTGGCCATAGCCATCCTTCTCAATCCCTCCTCACCCTGGATGAAATCAGCAGCTGTCCTCCTGGGACACAGAGTCCTCTCCAGAAGGACAGACAACCTGCCAAGCAGCGCCCTGGAGATAGCCTGTCAGCTGCTAACCCTGTGAGGCCACTCCGGCTGTCAATGATCTGTTGTGACCTTGAGTTGGGCCCAATTCCAAACAGAGAATTTCATTACCACAGATTGGAGGAAAGAGAGGGCCAAGTCAACTTGGAGGCTGTATCTGTGGGCCACAGAGAGCGCATGAGACTGAAAAGTACAAAGTGTAGCTAGGTGACATCCACAAGGGGCCAGGTAACCTGTTGGCCAGCTGTGGCTGCAAACTGAGTTGTTCAATCAGGCAGTGGTGATAGAAAGCCTCTTCCAAGCTAGGCATCTTCATGGCCCTCATCCATTCTGTCACGGGGACTGGGGCAGCGCCCCGTGCTGCCAGTGTCACACCAGGCTGGTGAGGGAGGTGGGGCAGGACGGGAGGCAGTGGAATTCGTGGATGGAGACAGATGGATGACAGTGCCTAGGGAAGGTGACTGACCTTGACCCAACACTCAGTGTGACATTCACTTGGAGGGCTGATGCGACAACTGGATGAGCTAACTGTAAGAGGCCCAGCTCAAGCTCCGCTGCCTCTGAGTCACCCCGTGAGTCTGTGACAGAGTCGTCTGTGCCCATTTTATAGATGGCGGAACTGAGGTCAGAGCACGGTGGTTTGCCCTGGCTCGGCGGGGACGGGGTACCTCATGGGGGCCAGGATGATGCGGTTCAGCAGGCTGCGGTGCAGCCTCTTGGCCACCTTCAGTCCTGTCCACTCCACAGTGACAGAGGTGACCAGGCACAGCACGATGCCCAGGCTGCAGAGCACGGTGAACACCATGGCATAGACGGTCTGGTCCAGGGAGCACTCCTGGGTGGGCAGGGAAGAAGAGGTCCGAGGGATGTAGGTGGCCTCAGCACCTGCCCCTCTCCTCACCCCAGCCCCCGCCATGGGGCTGCCAGCCACACCTGGCTGAGGGAGCAATTCCTGGCCGCAGGGCCCAGGGTCAGGGCGTTGTCGGTCCACTTGGCCAGCCAGTAGTCAATGGCCACCAAGACCATGTGCTTGAGCAGCTGGGAGAAGACGAGCAGCGACAGGAGCAGGATGCCGGCAGAGGACAGGTACTTGGCACAGGCGCGCCATGGGATCTTGGCTCGCTGGTGCAGCACGGAGGACAGGTTGTCGTCTTCCTCACTCTCGGCCACCTCCTCTGCGAGTCCCAAGAACCCACCCTGTGACTTCAAGTTTCACACCCCTCTCAGGATGGGACATTTTAGCCATCCTTACAGGTAGGGAAACTGAGGCAGAGAGAGAAAGGGATTTGTCTCACCACACCCAGAACCCCACAGCCGATCCAATTGTCTGTACCTTCCTCCTCCTCCTCATCCTGCAGAAGGCCATCTCTTGAGGACATGGCACGAGGCAGGCCCTGGGGGTGCTCTGTGGCTTTTCTCTCCACGACTGTCTCCTGAAAGGCAGATGTAAGCCTGGACAATGTCCTCAGAGTGTGCCTGCGGGAAAGGGGGCTGGATGCCCTGCTTGGGGAGGGAGTGGATGGACATGTGTTTATCTTGCCAGAATTTACTGTTCTCCCTTCCATGGTCTAACAGCACCCAGTGTCCCATTGGGGGGGCACCCCTCCCCTATTCTCAGTGCTTGTGGTTCAGGGATTCTGGTGGACCTGTGACCCCAGACTGGCCCATCCTCACATCCTGCCTTCCCAAGCATGTGACTGAATTGGACCGAGGACGGTTAGCCCTGGGACCTCTGCTGAGCTGCAGAATGGAAGCCTGAGACAGTGGGTGGCACACACTGCTGCCACAAGAATGAAGCCCACGTGAGGGGAGCAGGGTCAGGAGATGGCAAACGGCAGGTTTCTTATGACACTGTGTGACCATCTGATCCACTGAACTTGACTTCAAGCTATGGCACACTTGAATTTTTGGTTTCACAAGCCGATAAATCCTTTAACTCCCTCTTCGCTCTTTGCTTAACCAGTTGGAGTTGATTTTTGGAAACTGCAACTAAATAGCATCTGGCTATCTCACGACAAGGGGCAGGTGACCACTTGATTCTACCCTGAGTACCTGGCCCAGATACTGGCTCTCAACTGGTAGGAGCAAGTTCATTCCCGGTCCCACATTTGTCCACTGAGGAGCTCTCTGGGGCAGTGAGGACAGGAGGCAGTGAGTTCAGGTTTTAGCAAGCCCATCCCACCCAGAGTTTGGTCCCCAGGAGACGCCCACCTTCTCCAGCTCTTGGTCCTGCCGGTTCATGAGGGTCTTCCAGTGCTCAAAGAGCTGGCACTCAGACCTCTGGAAGTCCTTGAGCGTACCCTCCCGCTGGATGGTGCCATCCTTCATAGCGATGATCTGGAAAAGTGGAAATATAGTTAGGGGGCTGGCTTGAGTCTGACAAGGAGATGGAAATAGCCCTTCCTCTGCCACCAGTGGCCTCCTCCATCCACTACAATGTGGGCAGTGATGCCTACCTTTGCCAATGTGACTATCCACGGGTGCACCCTGGGTAGGCTGGCTAGTTACTCACAAGGAGTACGACAGTAGATCTTTCATGTACTTATCAGGCTACCTGCATGCTACCCTGAGCTCCTCCTGATGCTCTGGTAGGTTCCATCAGTGCTGGGAAAAACACATGTTGGTCCCAGTGTGTGTGGCCCTGCCTTTTGAAATCACTCTTTTTACTTGAAACACTCAATGATGCCACCATGTAGACTTTTTTATTATGGATTCTGTCCCTCCACCCAAACCTCATATGCTCAAAAGTGGGAGGTGACAGGATTAGGGGTGCTCACAGCTGACTTGCTGATAGGAGGTGGGGCCTGGTGGGAAGAGGGAGGTCACTGGGGGCGTAGTGTGCAAGGGTTTATCTCCCTCGCAGCTCCTCTCTCAGCTCTTTCTGCATCCTGGCTGCCATGCCTTGAGCAACTTTTCCTCCACCATGGCCTCCTCTCATACCGCCCTGTGTGGGAGCCATGGACTGTGGACTGAAAGCTCTACAAACCACGAGCCCAAATAAATCTTTCATCCCTTGCAGGGTGTCAGGTAGCATGTCTCTGCCACAAGCAAGTGGTTAGACAATGCCTCATTAATTGACACCCACCTCTAACCCCTTCACCCCCACCCACCCTGTTCATGGACACCTCCAGGAAGCAGGCACCTCTGTGCCTCTTCCTCTAGATTTAGGATTGTCCTGAGCTATCTTGCCAGTGTCACTGCAGAAGCTCAGAAACAATCTTGCTGCACCGGTTAGTATCACTTTTAAGAATTCTGGAGGGTTTGTTTGTTTGTTTGTTTGTTTTTTGAGTGGAGGAAGATCTCAGCGATAAAGAAAGGAAGAATTATTTTCAGGGTGATTAGCAGGCCACTTGGCACAGACCTCAGTCTCACAGACAGCCTCCAATTCTGGCTGCTGTTTAGAGGAAATTTTATGTAACAGTAGGCAAGGCCGAAGTTTTAAAAGTCACTATCTTAAAAATGAAGTGCTGTCCAATTAGTTGAAAAGTAACTATTGTATACCTATCGACCAATTTAATTAATGTGAGGTTTCAAACAATGCATTCTATTGATGGTACTTAAGTTTCTATTACTGCTACCGTTTTTTGTTTCTCTGCTTTTCCCTCTACCCTAACTTGAATTTACTTGAAAGGCCAGAAGATAAAGAGACAGCTCTCCCACCCCAAGGACACTCCTCAAGGCCGGGAGCACAATCATCAAGTCGGGCAAGAATCAGAAGATAGGCACTGAACTTGCATCTCTGGAGACTTCCTGGTATCAAGCTTGGGTGTCTCTCAGGGCCCGGCCAAGGTGGAGAGTGTCCGAAGGTCTGGGTGATACCAAATCTGGCCTGTACAGGCTCTCCTGAGCTGCCCAGCTGCACAAAGCTATCCAGAGCTGGCTGCTTATGCTTTGTGGCCTTTGACAATGTCTACTGAGATACCTGATTGAATCCTTTCCCACCCCGGCCCTGTACAGCATGACCTCCTCACCCAGTCTGCGTGGGGCAAGTACTGTAGCTTGTGGGTCACCAGGACCACTGTCCTCTTGTCATCCCGGAGCAGCTCAAGGATCCCGGCCTGCATCAAGTGGTCACTCAGGTGGACATCCAGAGCTGAGAAGGGATCATCCTGGGCAGAGGAAGGTAACAGTGAGCATAAAATCCACCAGAGTTTATCAGTGCTGAGCTAGGGATTGGTAGTTAGCTGTGTAACCCTGGATAGCTGATCTAATCTCTCAGCTTAAAATGAGTCTGCTATCAAGTACCACTCTCAGACAGATCTGATTACTTCACTTCCTGTCTCCTGAGCATTTAGTGGCGCCCCAGCATCTGTAAGGTCTGAACTCCTTAACATGGTATTCCAAGTTACTATCATTTATATCTAAACTACCCCCAAATGTTTTATGTGTTCAAAGGTGGGCCTTCTGGAAGGTGATTGTGTCATGGGAATGCACAGTACTCAATGGTGGATTAATCCATTGATGAGTTCAAGGCTGAACATGCTGTGGGTCCTTGTGGGTGTGACCTGGAAAGGCATATTCTTTTCCCTGCTATTGCTTTTCTCTTCTTTGCCTCCTGGCTGCCGTGGTTTCAGCAGCTTTCCTCCACAAGGTCCTTCCACCATGCCCTTTCTGCCTCAGCAGCAATCAATCACACACTCAATCCTCTGAAACCATGAGCCAAATTAAACTCGAAGTTTCAGGTATCGGGTATTTTGTCACAGTGATGGGAAAGTGACTGATATGTGAACCTTAGGGTTAGGGAGGCCTTTACCAGACCTGCTCCCTCTGCCTAGAGTGCTGCCCTGTCTTCTATCTGCTAGCAAACTCCTGCCCATGGTTTCCTGTCCTATCCTGATGCCCTCCTGCCTCTCCTTCCTCTTTGTTCCAGAGATGCCTGTGCAAATCTATGTCTGGTTTGTTTTGGGCACTCCTGACCATGAGGCCCCCAGGGCCTGAGACAGAGCATAATAAAACCCCAATAACATAAAGTAGCCACTTAACTTTTATCTCATCTTAGAGGGGACCATGAATGAACAAGAACTTGGAAGGGTGCTGAGCATGTGCCCGGTGCTAACAAAGACTAGGAATCTTTACATTTGAGATGTCTTTAGTGATGAGTGCTGGGTGTGTTGTGGAAGAAGTGAGAGAATAAAACAGGGATTAAAGGGCCAGGGATTTAGCTCAGTGGCACAGTACCTGCCTGACAAGCACAAGGTTCTGAGTTCAATTCCCAGTACCAAAAAATCAAACCAAGCAAACAAAAGAACTGGGATTAGAGACCTGAGGGTCTTGTTCCATCTTGCTGACCAAACTGCACCCCCTTCGGTTTAACTTTCTCTTCAAGGCCCTTCCCCAGGAAGCCATTCCTGATTACTCAAGCCTTTGAGCTGCCTCTTGGACCACACTCCTCATGGTCTACACTACAGTTTGGTTTTGAACTGGCTGTGCCTCCTGGGTGTGAGTGAACTGTTTCCTCATCTAAACTTTCAAGGCCAAGGACTGAATCTTAAGATTCTTCAGTATCATCCCATACCTGACACAGAACATGGCACGAAGCACTGCTAATATGTTACATCTCATGTTTGACTGCTACCATTTGGAGTGCTGTGCTGAGCATTCCACAGAGGCCAAGTGGAGTTCCATGGGAAGTAACGCAGGTATCAATTAGCCATGTCTGACCTGGGCATAAGAGGAGAAGTGGCAGCACCCAATCTTGTATTTGCCATTTAGACAACAGGTTCACCACTACTCCTGCACTACAATGTGCCTCCCTCACAGTTACTGCAGATCTCATGTGGAGTCTGCAGGGCATCATCGGCCCTATTCTTGCCTGCCTCAGTTTCCATATCAGTAGATAAGCAGGCAATATACCCAGTAGGATAGTTTTGCTTCTGGAAAGAAAGGTAGTTAGATGGTTCCATATGTGTGTGTGTGTGCATGTGTGTGCGCATGTGTGTGCACTAAGTAAGAGGAAACAGCCAGAAATGAGGGCCCAGGTGAAATGTTGGCCGGGACACTCACCAAGAAGACCACATTGGTGTGCTGGTAGAGGGCGCGGGCCACGCTGATTCTCTGGCGCTGACCGCCAGACAGGTTGATGCCCTGTCAGCAAACAGGAAGAAGAGCCATGCCATCAGCCATTCAGGAGAGACGGTTCCAGGCCCTACTAGAATGTGAGCTTTTTGGGACACAGATCTGGCTCTACCCACTTCTCAGATGTTTCCTCATCTTGCCAAATAAAAGCACATGTTCACCTTTACTGAATTCATTTGGAAATGGAGAGTGTGGACCTCAAGTTTTTGCAGATTCATCATGCAGGTGCTAGGGACCCCATGACCAGCAGAGACCAGGACAGAGAAAGTAAAAGTTTAAATTGCGCCAGAGGGGTAAGGTCATGGGAGAATCCTATTTATCTAAGTCAACGGGCGGAGGCTTCATTCAGAGAATGAACAAGATCAGTGCAGCCCTGGGATTAGCCCAGTGCCTCATGGGCACTAGTGTGTACATGGGCATGAAAGATGATGTCAAGGCATCCCCAGGCTAGGAAGGCACTGAGCCGACCTTGCCCATCAAGCAGGGCTGAAAACCCATTGAACAGCATCAAGGAAAGCTGTGAGCAACTCTCCAGCTGTACTCTCTCCCATTCCTCAGTTGCTCACTCCCCCTCACCCTCTAGAAGGCTCTCAGAGGGTGATGGGTGTGGAGCAGGGGAGGCTACAACCAACCCGTTCTCCAATCTGGGTCTGGTCTCCATGGGGCAAGATATCGATGTCCGGCTGCAGGGAGCAGGCTTCAATGACCATCTTGTACCTGGAGAGGAGAGGGGATGGGGAAGGGAGACAGCTGACCAGCCTTGCCAGAGCAGCACCTCAGCGCTTGCTAAAGGTCATTAGTCCCCCGGCAGCTGTGCCAGGGTGAACGATGGCTTTAATGGGCCTTCCATGGGGTGTGGGCAAACACCATGTGAGCTTGCGAAAAGCTGAGGTCAGCACCTCATGCAGCTTTGGGGCAGGTTAAATATTTGAAGGATGAAATTGGATGGGTACAAATATGCAGAGTAAGTGACAAGAGGAGGCCCCTGGTCCTTGTGCAGTGGGAAAAGCTGCAGCAGGACTCACGCCCAGGGCACCACCTGGGAAAATCACGGCTGGTTGGTTTGGGCAGTAATGATGATGGCTGGTCAAACATTTGTCTTGCTTGTTCTTTTCATCCTTCCTGACCAGCCCATAGCCTAGGCAGGTGCCAGCCAGGGTTGATGAAGGCGTCAGAGGATCCTGATGAAAACCGTGCACTTAGGCAGCTCTGGATTCCAGATTAATTTCACTTACTGCCTGGCTGTCCTACCTCACTTTTCAGAGCCTTGGTTTCCTCACCTGTACAATGGCGATAAAGATAGTACTTGCCTCCTGCAGTTGTGTGTGTTTTAGGGACATTACAATCACAAAGAGCCTGACATCTGGTGAAGGCCCAAGGGAGGCTGGGTGTCAGTACTGTCAAGGGAGAGAAAATAGTGTACCAACCCCGAAGCTGAGGGTGGGGAATCAGAGTGGAGAGGCAGGCAGTGCTGGGTAGGTGCCCTCCTTTCACCTGCAGGCAGGGGCTGGACTGCTCCATGGCCAGGCTTGTCTGGATCCTTTCCAGATGTAACATATGGAACTGGCTGGACTCTAGCTAAGCAGCCTGGCATGCAGGGCAGCTGGGTGTGGGCGACTGATGAGGTACAGGGCAGCTGGGGGCTGGGGCCTGAGGCTTGGCAAAGGCCTACAAGGCAGCCAGGGGCCCATTCTTCCCGTCCCAGGTCCCTCCCTCCTGGAGGCTTTTACCGCTGCTTATTGAAGGGACTGTCAAAGGTGATATTCTCCTCCACAGTGGCATTCAGCAGCCATGGTTTCTGTGATGCATAGGCCACAGGGCCTCGCTTCCTGGAAAAAGCAAGAGGGAGTTGGGGTGGGCAGACATCTCAGAGCAGTTGTCCAGCTGATGGCTTAGACTGGGGCCAGGGTGTGGGGGCAGAGCTGAGATGGCAGGGACAGCTGTCAGAAACACACATTGTGTGACCTCTTTTGCCTCCAGGGCCTGAGGCAGGGGTGGGTGGTCCAGACTGCAGCCACTTGGGGGATGGGACTTTGGCCTTTTCTGCCCTACACCCACCTTGCCCCAGCTCTGTCCTCTGCTCTCCACCCTGGGTCTCCATTCTGACCCAAGAAGGAGCACAAACTGTGATTAAAACAAGTGAACATTCAACCCGCTTTCCTTTCCCCTTCTGTGGCCCTGAACCACTGGACTCCAAATGGAAGAACATTTTTTCTTCAAAGCAGAGCTAAGGAAATCACATTTGGGGTAATGTGGTCTTCAAGGTCTCCCTGTGATCTGATGTGAAAGGAGCGGCATGATGCACAGAAGTGGCGGCAGCTCAGGAACCCGGGATGGAGGTGGGGAGCACAGAGGGTCCTCAAGCTGGGGATGGGACCCGGAGCTGCCCTCCAGGAAGACATGGCCCCACAGGCCTGAGAGTCCTCTGGGGGAGTCTGTCCTGGGGGGCAGTTGTCCCCGACCTGGTACCTGACGTCGGAGTCAGTGGCTGTCTCCCGCTCTGGACTGCTGCAGGGGAAGAAAGATGCATCTCAGATTCTGCCCAAGTGGGCTAGGTCCTCCATAAAGATTTCAAGCTCCCTCAAACCTCCCAGGAGCCATGTGCCTTTATTATCCCCGGGACAAAGTCTGCAGCCACGCATGAGGTACGGCTGAGGAAATTGTGGGGAGCCTCCAAAGCCTGACTACACAGGGGTATAAGGAAATCTTGAGGACTCAATTCATTTAAGAGGGAGAATGGGGAAAAGGTACCATGATACAAGCTCTGGGTGGGTGGAGTTTCAAGTCAGAAGAGTAAGAGGCCCACTCTGTGACTGCCCAGGTCCTGTCTCTGTATTTGGATTCATATGCACGGGCTAAAGTCTCAGGTCAACAGGGCTGCTAGCATAGCCAGGGCAGGGGCGCGCTGGTCAGAGCTATTGCTTCACCTCAGGGGTGGACACCTCCAGCCAGGGAGCTGACACATGGCCCTATCAGGAGGCAAACATGGAATCCAGAGAATCTGCCAGGAAGGACACTGCAGCAACAGTGCCCATGTGCTCTGGACTGCTCCAAACTGCTCCAGTGCCAAAAAATTCTGTCACTTTGATCTCATAAAACACACTTGTACTTGTCATATGCCCTATCTGATTTCTGGCTCCAGAAACATGGTCACCATGGCTTGCGGGGCTGGGCGCACTGTCACACTGCAAAGGAGGTAGGAGAAAGGCCAGAGGAAAGACTGGGAGGCGGCATCTCTGTAGTGCTGGAGAGCGAAGCCGGGAGGCTCCAAGCGTTCACATAGGTGCGCCAACCTTCCCAGTCTTGACCAAACACTTCTAGAGTCTCCACAGCATGCATGGGAGAGAAGAGGGAAGGGAGGGCGCAAGGGTCTCAGAGTCTCATTACGGATTTCGCTTGGAATTTTGAGATTTGCATTAAGCAGAAAGCAAGACTGAGCTTTCTGTCTGTCCAAGGGACACCTGCATCCTCTTCTCATAGTCTTGTTTCTCAGCTTGTTTCTTCATGATCATTCCTAGAGACTTTTTAGACATATTTTTCTAAACATTCACCTTCTGTCACATTTTAAAAGCAGTTTGGTGGTTTTTAGTATATTCACAAGGTTACGTGACTATCCCCACTATCTGGTTTCAGAACATACTCTTTACTCCTAAAGGAAGCCCTCTACACATTAATAGTCACTGTCTCCACCCACCCCACTCCCTCTCCAGTCCCTGGCAACCACTAATCTACTTGTTGACTCTACTCACATGAATTTTTAATACCACAGAGATACTGATGGCTGTTTATGTACTGTGGCCTTTCAGGTGGTCATAAAGCACTGTAGTATCTAACACACTCCTCAAATAAAAAAATTGGGGTCCTCATTTAGAATGTATGACTTAGCCTCACCTCTCTAAAAGCACTTGGATAACACAAACTTGATTCTGTATTTAGCATTTCCTAATCACAGGTCCCTCACCTCTACCCAGGCCCGTGTCCAACCCAGTCCCAAGGTGGTACCTGGGGTCCTCTCCTGTCTCGCCATCAGGAAGGCTGCTGGGGCAGAAATGGAAAGATCAACACCAGTTATCACACACACTCCACTGCCTTTCCATCATGTTGGATCTTTGCGCAGAAGCAATCCTAACCCCTGCCACTCTCCCACCTCCTGCCAGGGTCCGCACAACGGTTTCTTTGGACAGAGGCTATTCCCAATCCCCAAGTGCCCACACACGTGGATGGGCACCTGGCAAACAGCAAGGGCTCAGTCAGGGCTCCTGCTGTTGGCTAGGGACACAGAGAGGCTGGCTGGGCACCAAAATTTCTACAGTTGGGAAAACTAAAGCTCGTGGTGGGAAAGTGACATTTCCGAGGTCACAATCCTCTTACAGTGTTTCTTTCTCACACTGCAAATGGGGTCCCAATAACTGGATCAGAAATAAGTAGGTTGCAATTGCTTTAAAAAGAAAAGACCAGCTTACGCTGCATGGGGTTAAGATTCGTGTTTCTTTTGTGAATTTTTCTTGTATATCAATGAGTGGATGCAGCAGACTGTGATGTAAATTAATTTCATCTTGTGGATTATACTATAGAATGGTTCTAAAAAACAATGGGTGAAGTAACCTGAATTTTGGTACCAAATTCCCAGTGCTCTTTCCCCTGCCCCAGTCCGAGACCTCTCAACTTTCTTAAACCAGCACTGGACCATGGAAATGTATACTTCTGACACGGGCATGTGGGGGAAAAACAAGCAGCTGTGTTTTCATCTGGATCTTACTTTAATATTAAAACCCACTAAAATATAGTTAACTTTCAAAAGTTCCATGATAAACACTATAATAGTATTATCTCTTTTAATATGCAAAATAACCACATGAAAGTGGTTTATTTTTATTGTCCCCACTTTGCAGATAATGGGAGTGAGGCTTAGAGAGGCTAAGCACATGCCCAAAGTCACACAGCAAGCACTAGAAAAAAATGGATCTGATTTAAAATCTGCATACTTTCGATGTGCTGTGTAATCTCACTGTGCTTTTCCAAAGCCATAGCTCTGATAAACATCTTCTCGTTAGGAAAGCCAAGATGGACAAACACAGGGATGGAAAGATGAACTCCCCTCTGGCTCAGGGTAGGATGAATGGTGACCCTAATTTACCAGTCCCCTTTGTTCTGTTCTCAGATCTTTGTGGTCTGCTGTCACTCTCTCAACCCAATCTGACCTCTCCAACCACCAGACTGCTGTAAATCATGATTTACAGATAAGTTGCTAACACAAGAAATAACAAACCAGAGCTGACAAATTCCAGCCCTGTGGTCCCCACTGGATAAGGTCGTCCTCCCCCTGAAGTCCTCCTCCCTGACTGATCCAGAGCGGTGAGGGTGGTTATTTCTGTGCCTGTGGCCTCCCAGAGGACCCGGCTCACCCGTACTCCCAGCCCTAACTTGGCATACATCACTGTTGGGGCTGCTCAATTAACTCTCCTAATGGACTACCCTCCTTTCCAATCCGCTCCTGTGGAAGGAAGCCTTTCACGGGGACTTTAAGGCAGGAAGAGCATCTTTTATAGCCCCCACAGTGCTCAGCACGTGGCAGATCTGTAATAAATGCAGCTTGTTAAGGCACACAGTCATCTTTGGGGTTAGGCGAGGTGCCTCACTCTCTGCAGCAGGTTCCCATGCATAGCACCAAGTTCTGTGTGTCTCATCCAGCAATGGCCCTAAACACCCTGTCCCCACTTCACTGCCCAGGACACTGAGGCTCCAGATTTGCAGAGCGGGCTCAATGCAATGGCCAGGACGAGCGGATGCCAGCGTGTGGTGAGACTCGGGTGTATCCCTTTCCAGAGCAGCCTTGAGCTTCCCCTCTGTAATTGTTTTAATCGGAGAAGGGATGAATGGCATATTGGACAGGTATTTTCTATCAGTGACTGCCGGGGTCTTAACTGAGTGTTGGGGGTGTTCAGTTCCTTCTGAGTGAACCTCAGTACACCCACAATCCTCCCTTCAGCCAGCCAGAATTGGGGTGGTGTGTAGGCCGTACTAAGTCGGGGCACACAGCCTGCCCTCAGGGGCTCCCAGGATGGTGGGTAAATCAGACAGGTATGGGAAGTCATAAGGTCACAGGAGCAAACAAAAAGCAGGGACAGCATCCTGTCCCCCAGAACTTTTTAGGGACAGTACCCATAAATACATATGTAATTTACAGAAAAAGGACAGGAAAGTTCTGGGGGACAGGATATGAAATGGTTGTTTCTTCTCTACACTTGTGTATCATTTTCCAATTTAATGTGTGTCCTTTCAGAATCAGAGAAAAAAATTCTAAAAGTCATTTAGAAGAGGAGGGAATCAGAAAATAAGGAAAGGTTCACAGAGGTCAGAGCCAAGTCTGATCCTGGAGGGTGAGGAGGACCTGGCAGGGAGGGGAGGGGGCCGCTGAGTGGAGAAGGACAGGGACGCAGCAAACGGTGACAGGCGGTGTGCAGAGGTGGAAGACATGGGCTGTAGAGACTGGATCCAGAAGCTTCTCTGCTCACTGGCCGTGAAATCTGAGGCAAGCCCCTTACTGACAGGAGGCTCCATTTCCTTCTCTATCAAATGGGGTCAGAGTACAAACCTCGCCATGACGAGGAGAGGATGCATTAGAAATTCAAAGGCAAGATGTGGGGTTGGACTGTCTTTCAGCACAAAGTTTGGTCCCTAAAGTGTGGTAGGGGGGAGACTGAACATTCTCAGTACTCATTTGAGATCCCAGCAATTAATCAAAAGAAAAGTGGACACCGAGGTGGGAAAAATAGCTCAAGACTTCCATGGTCCCCAAAGTACAATCATCCTGCTTGCCGTGGTCCCACAGCACTCTCTTCATTGGGTCCCAAGGCCACATCCCTGGGTCTCAAATTGCCAAGACAGAAAAGGAAGAGATTTTTTTCCATCGTTTTCCAGATGAGGGAACTGAGGAACCTGCCCATCTCACAGAGGGTCTCACAGAGCTGGGGAGTGGCAGGGGCAGCACTATAACCAGAGATACCTGGATCCCGAGCCTGGCTCCTCACTTCCATACCCCTCGTCACACCTGCATCCTTGGGAACCCAGCAGCACAGGACCCCAACTTCTGAAAGTTCTGGAAGTGTTCTGCACATCAGCCCACAGGCTTCCTATTTCCTGGGCAGTGGGGCTTCTTGGCATCTTGGCAGAAGGCATCTGTGCCAACCCCAGACAAGAAGAGATTGAGGCAGACCCAGGGCCAGGAGTGGCCAGTCCCCCAGAGTGGACCAGGCAGCCCAGACAAATGTTACGTGTGGAATCTTCAGTGGGAGTGGAAGCGGGCAGCAGGGAGCCTCAGGGAGACTGGACTGCAGTTCCTCCTTTGGGGTTGGGACCCCCGCTCCCCAAGCTGCTGTGAGACCCTGCTTCCCTCTGGCTCCTTGCAGCCTTTAAAGCCATTTTACTGCAAATATTAATGGCCATGTTATTTCCTGGGAAAGAGTTCCACCTGCGTATATATGCTCATATCAATTTTTATCAAAATTATTTTTTACTTAAAGATTATAGTGGGTGTTTGCAAATTTCCAGGTTGACAATTCACTGAGCAGATAGCCAGGCAGGGGCCAGAAACTCTCACTAAGGGGAGTGCTTGCAAGCCACCTGGTTCAGGGTGGCCTGCTAGCTCTCAGCTTGGTCACAGAACTTCAGGGGATGCCTCTGCACCCAACCTGAGACGCTGTCTGCACGTCACCCGTCCACCCGTGAATTCCCTGAAGGTGGGGGCCACATCTGTCCCTTTGGACCCCACACAGCAGGGTGTCCAAAAGCAGCTCCTACACAGGGCACCTGAGGTACAATACGGAACTTCAAGAAGCCCGATTATTTGCTTGAAATGGACACAGAAGCAAATAATCACAGCTCCAAGAGTATTTGCTCATTTCAAATGCTGATGGAGGAATCTGAACTTGGGGTGAGGAAGCAGCGTGGGCAGAGGCTTGTGGGAGAGACAATAAGATGTACTAACGATGGCAATCTCCTAAAGGGCAAAAGCGGTTCCTGGTTCATTCACTGAGTAAATTAATTAATTTAGTGAAGGCACTATGAGCACCAAGAGAGATAAATCAGACACAGTCCTGCCTCCAGGGAGCTCACTACAGTCTCTCCTGGGATATGTGGAGCACAATGAAAGAGCGGTAAGGGAATTCTGTACTTGGCAAAGAGGCCCAGTGTTGGATAATAATGTTTATAATAATATTTAAAGGGCATTTGCTACACACTAGGTTAATCCTCACGTCAACCCCATGGGTAAAGAGGCACACTTGGTACAGAACGTGTATGGA
The DNA here is from genome assembly GCA_004027295.1 of Dolichotis patagonum. NCBI lineage: Eukaryota > Metazoa > Chordata > Mammalia > Rodentia > Caviidae > Dolichotis > Dolichotis patagonum. The sequence goes on along the minus strand of PVJX010007995.1, from coordinate 34,104 downwards.
ATTTTCCAAAGCACAGGGACTAAATGTGAACACCAGTGCCATACTTAGCTCCTCAGTGAACAGACGCACCAACAAACCAAGTCCCATTTCCCCAGAGCATTCACCAAGCGCAGCCTTTAGTCTCCCAATTTCCTGCCTTGTGCCATCTGGACTCTTTCTGCCTGGTCACCAGGGCTTGTCCTTGTTATGGACCAAACATCAGAGTGGCCTGGCATTACCCTTGCCTCTGGCTGCCAGCGTGCAGACTCTCAAGAAGGGCTGCCAGGCCAAAAATTCTTTTGCTCTTGGCTCACAGTAAGAGCATGGTCTCCCCACAGACCTGAGGTTCAATACCTGAGGCCAGAAGCTCCTGCCAGGAATGGAGGGATGCTCGACATGCAGGGCCAAAACATAAATCGCTGGTCAGGATAAGAAGTCTAGACAGAGATGTGTGTGCCCAGGATTTTGCAGGACAAACAGCAGAAAAAGCCAATTGCTTAAACCCCTCCTGCTCGCCACCACTCTAGTGAGTTCCTAACTGGTCTCCCTTCCTGAAGTTAATCTCTCTCACCTACTATCATCCTTTATCAGCACCAGGGACTCATCTACAGCCTTTGGTGTTGCACTCTAGGCCTGATACATCTGATCTAATCCAAGTCCGTGTCTTCGGCTCCATCTCTCACCAGTGCCTTCCACAGTCCCAGGACTCCAAGCTGTGTTTTTTAATATCCACGAGCCTTTCCCCACGCAGTTAGCTGTGCCTGCCATACTTCTCTCTTCCAGGCCTTCCTTTTCTATCAGATGAGCCCACACTCACACCTCTAAGGCTTGCACACCACATCCAAGTGAGCCTTCCTGGCTTCACAGCAGGGGTCATTCTTGTTCTTGCTTTAGTGTCACACTGATCTCCCTTTACCTCTCTTAAAAGCATACATGGATTCCCACTGTTGTGCACAGGGTCTGGCACACAGTAGGTCTTCAATAACTGTTGGCAAAGTTCATGTATCAATGTAGACACTGGAGCAAGAACTCAGGAACAAGTTCTCACAGCTCCCTAGGGTTGCTGCAAGCTACCTGTGCCTCTCACTGTGCTCAGGGGGAGTCAGACTGTGTGGAGCGCAGAGTGGAGTCTGGAGAAATTAGATCTCTGCTCCACAGCCTCTTCTCCTGCCTTGGACAGTCAGGAGCTGGGGCTTGGGCTGCCTGCGGAGGAGGGGAGGTGCCAACAAGGACAGAGCCCTGAGGACCCATGCAGTGGCCCTGCTGAGGCAGGCATGTGAGTATCACAGCCATAGGTGATGGTGGCCTGTGGTGGGTCAGGCAGGGCTCTTGTGTCCTTGTCTCTTAGCACACAGTGCAAAGTCCACATGCTTGGGTACCTAGGTGCAAATTCCACTTCTGCCGGGTGAGAGCTGGACAGCTTTGGGCAGCTTGCTTCATCTTAGCTCCTTCACCTGTGGCATGGGGATGATCACCATGCTTCCCTCCCAGGGCCTAGGGAGGATTGACAAAGGCCATCAGGGCCCCTGCACAGTGCCTGCACCTAAGCGGTACCTGTGTTAGGTGTCTCAGAGAGACCCGTATGTCTCTTGGGTTGGGCAGAGTTTCTGAAGAGAGGAGGGCAACAGTCAGACCCTGAGGCTTGGCCATATTGGAGAAGAGGCTGAGCCCCTGCAAAGCAGCCTGCCAAGGACAAGGAAGGTGGTCATGCTGCCATGAGGGTGCATGAGGTGTTGGTGAGGAAGGGACCAGGCTCAGAATGGTTTTGACTGATGCATGGAGCAGAACACAGGGAATCAAGGAACAGGTATAGTTTCTGAATTCTGCAATCCTGTGTAGAAAAGGTCTACTCTGGAGAGGATTGAATCTAACCTGTTTCTATGCAGAGCCGGGACAATAACCAATGAGGCAACAGTGAGACTTAAGGGAAAGAACTCAGGCCCAGAGCACCTGCTTTACACACCAACAAGTCAGTCAATGTCTCTGAGCCTTAGCTCCTGCTTCTGAGAAATGGGGTAACAACACCCATCTCCCCTCTTAGTGGGAGAGAGATCATGCTTACTAAGTGCTAGGCAATATCTGGCTCGTGGCATTGGCTGCTTTTTATGGCTTCAAGTTCACTGGGGCTCCTATCTTCACGTCATAGTCAGCCAACAGACAAGCACTCCTCAAGCCAAAGTCTTGTGTGGCGATCAGTCCACAGGAGTGGCAAAGTGACCTTAAATTTCAGGCCCAGACTTTCCCAGACTGTTGAGAAATCTTTCCAAAAAGATGGAGCGTGGAGGCAAAGATGCCTTTGTCACCAAACACATTCCAGTTCCTGACGAATTCAGGTTCAAGAGACTGAGTGAGGTCATAGGAAACCCAAGAGACACAGTGCCAATCCATGGCCACGGCCATGGCTCAGCGCCGCTGGTCAGGGGCAGTTTGGAAAAGCAGGAGATAACGATGCACGCTGGTGTTACTGTTGCTCCCCTCAACCTGATTCTGCCCTCATGCTTAAAACCTGAGATCTTGAATAATTTCTCTCTAAGAATGGCTGGTAGGGAGAGCTTGCCCTTTTGCCAAACTGGCTGCAAACTTTATTCCCAAGTGACAGCTACAAACCCCAACCAGATGCCTCTTCCCCTCGGCCACAGGAGGATTTAGAGCCAGGCTCTCGGTTGACTGTGAAGCCACTCTTTGCCCAGCTCTCAATACCTTTTATGCCTCTTCATTATCCAGCTCTTCTTATCTTTTTAAAAGGTTCCATTTTACATTCATTTTTTATCAACTAGTTTCAAGTGCTTCTTGGAAGTATACGAGTATAAATAATACATTCACAATTGACTCAGCCTGGGATTCTGACTCTTTAATTAAGATAGTGATCTTGGCCCAGAAATCACCATGCATCTGGGTTCTCTCTGGGTCCCCAACACATCCACTGAATGGGCAACGTTAGCCCTGCTGGTGAGCAAGCCTGAGATCAATGTTAGCTTTGCAAAGTCCCACATTGGGATGTGATGCTGCTGAGAGGACATGGATTCCGAGTCCAACAGAACTGAGTTCAAATTCCAGCTTTGTCAATTAGAAGCTGTGTGCATTAGGGCAAAGAGTAGGGCACAGAGTTTAACTCTCATCTATGAAGTGAGAATTAGGCCCAGAGATGCTAGCCGGTAACAGTTATGCTAGTTTCCACAAGGATTTCCCATAAGGACATAACTCATGCAAAGGACTTCACACAAAACCCAGCACTTGGTAAGGACTGCATAAATACTGACAGCAATGATGAGACCAACAACAGCATCTACTGAGGGGTCACTGAATGCACAGCGGGTGCTCACTAAATGCACGGTACGTCCTCCCTGGAGACTGTTTGCTTAAAAGAGAGCTCCTTACTGCCTTAGCGTGGAGGGTGCATTTATTACCTGTTCCAGAAGACAGCTCCCGAGATCTTCTGCATCTCCCCCAGTGTGGCGAGGAGAAGCGAGGACTTGCCACAGCCCACCTGCCCCACTATCATGGTTAGCTGGCCTGCAGGTAGGATGGGCGCAGATGGGAGAGATGAGGAGGAGTCTGAACCACAATTGCCCAGAGGACAGACAGACACACCCACTCCTGGGGGGTGGGTCCCCTTTTTTCCCCCTTGCCTGGAATCCCTAAGAAGTCTTCATTTGTTTTGAGTCTTTCCTCCTGGAAATCGACACCATCCTTGGGCTTCTCAGTCCTTTTTCCTTTCTGATCCCCCAACCCCTCTCTCCCACTTACTCCTTCCAGTGCTCCCCAGTGTGAGCCCAGTTCCCTGTGGCTTTAACAAGCACCACCTTGGCTCCCACCTTCATATTTTGCTCACAGTGCTGCCAGAGAGTGTCCCACTTGGCTTATGGCCCAAGAAAACTCACTCATGCTCAGAACCCTGCCTCTTCCATGTCACTTCCCTGGCTGCTCTTGTCTCATCTTTCTGCGAGTTGCTTATGTTGTCTGCAATGGATGATGTGACATCCAGGGCCTGCTGTCTCACCTGTCTTATTTCTGTACTCCCACCTCGCATGCCCTTCTCTGGGGTTCAGAGCCCAGAGCTCCCGCAAGAGTGAGCAGAAGGCAGGTACTCATCTGATTTGGTGAGAGGGCATGTGGAGGGCTAGCTGGGCCATACCTCGGGGGATTCGGATGGTGATATTGGACAGCGTGGGGATTCCATCGGGGGTCCAGGTGAAGAAGCCTCCAATGATCTTCATTGACCACCCCCCACCATGTAGAAAAGGAGAGAAAGGCAGCAGGTTGCTTGCTTCCCCTCCCCCACAAAAACCAAAAGACTCTAATTCCAATCCCTGGAGATACTCCAGTGTTGGAACTGATCTCTGCCTGAGGCACCATCTTGAGAGGAAAAGAGGGGCCCTGGGTGGAGATGGAAGCTCTGGTTTCAGGGCTCTACAGGTAGGTGACCTCTGTGCAGAAGACTCAGCACCCAGGTCTCTGGGCCCGGTTCCAGGTGCTGAGTTCCCCCCAGGAGATGATGTTCGATGCACGTGTAGGGGGACAGGGTCCAGGGCTCACCTGGACACAGCAGTTTTCAACCTCCCCATCTGCACTTGGGGTCAGCCTCTGCAGTGGGCCCATGAAGTCCCGACAGTCCTCCCGGGCTGGACGCTTGCGGTTCACAACCTTGAGGGGCTGGGGATGGTTAGGAGGTCAGGACCCCCTGGTCTAGGAGCCCCTCTTCCAGGAAGGAAAGGCAAACACCTTAGAAGAAAATGCTGGGAAGAGCAGGAGGAGGCTGGGCACTCACCACCGCCTGGTACTTGCTGGCCTGGCCTTGGGGCACAGGTTCTCGGGGAGCACACTGCTCCTCTCGGATCTCTGCGCTGGACAGGAACTCGCTCAGCTTTTGTACGCTGCAGAGGAAGCACAGAGACACCCCTCACCCCTGCCAGGGGCAGAGGAAGGGAGAGGGAGGAGGACAGAGCCTGAGAGGCAGCTCAGTGAGGATTCCTGGTCCTCAAGGTGGCCCCCGCAAAGCCCACACAGGATGGGGACAAACTATGGGCACCCCATAGGGGTGGGTAATAAATGTCACTGAGAGTTTTTAGAGCCGGCCAGTTAGCCAGAGTAGACTGGGCTCTGGATTAAGAGGAGGGATTGGTTAATTTTAGGGTAGGTTAAAGGTCATTCACCTGGGTCATGGGCCTGAAGGATGATTGATCTCAAGCTTTACTAATTACCAATGGAGTTACCAATAGGGTTGGTTAGTGTTAAAGTTAGGATTAGGACTGGTTATTAACAATAGCTAATATGTGGTGAGCACATACTATATGCCAGACACTGCGTTGACTGCTTTATAAACATCCCAGAACCAAATCCCCGTAACAAGCAGCTGGAGGAGGTATTGCCTGTTGTAAACTACAGAGGGGGCAGCTGTCCCCATCCTTCTCCCAGAATTTCCTATGGTTGGGAGATACCACCTAAAACATCCCTCATTTCAGTTCATCCTCTCCTGTCCCTGGGGTGCAGAAGCTCACTGAGGATGCTGGGGAATTGTTTACGACCCCTTGCTTCCTTTTCATGCAATATCCAAGGGGCTCCTCAGCCCTCAGAGCAAGAACAGTCTGGGGCTGAGAGAAACTGTAGTCCCAGCTTTTCTGTGCCTGGGAGGGTAGACAAGTGCTGGCCCTCATCTCTCAGGGTGAAGCTCCTGGTGGTGTCCTGCTCCCTCCCACCTGCAGCCTCGAGCTTGAAATCCCATGTTAAAGAGGCTTCAGCTAGCCTCGTGTTCTGTTTCTGGAAACAGCAGAATGCAGTGTTTGAAAATGTGCTACTTTGGGATTGGTGACATGGGTTTCCAGCAGGTGCAGCATCCTTGATCTGCAGTATTTATATAGAATCACAGGGCTGCAATGAGGTGACAGGAGGTGGGGGAGACAGTCACTTGAAATCACAATGCCATGGCCAACAGAGGCCAGGCCTCCCACCCAGGAAGTGGGAGCTAATCCCTTTCCAGCTACCTACTCCTCTGACGTAACGTCACAGGCAGTGTACCTTCCATCTCTGAATCTCTGCTAGAGCTTCCTTGTGCAAGCTGTGCCCACATCAGCTCCTTCATTCCAACAGATACTCCTTCCTGCCAGCTGTCCAGGACCCGCCTGGGTCCCACGAGTCAAGGATGTCACGTTCCTCAAAGCTGAAGACACAGGGGACACATACTATGCCTGGTCCTACTGGTGATGGGTAAGGACATGGCCAGCTCTCCCCTGAAGGGGACAGGCTCTTGCTTTACAGGAGCTGTTTCATGTGCCCATGGAGAACTTGGCACCATAGGTGTTGCATCGCCCAGTGGCGCTTCAGCCTCTACCTTCTGGCTTTCTTTCCCAAAAGGGCAATGCCTTTGGGAGGCTGGCAATGCGCTACTGCTGGGCTACAGAGCCCTGAGTGGCGAGCCGCTCAGGATGCCACTGTAGACGCCCGAGAGAAGCTGCTGTCCTAGCGGGGCTGGAAGGTTCTGGGGCCACAGAAAGATCAGGGGATGCTGGGCCTGCAGCAAGCAGGCAGAGGGTACTTTCTCCTACCCCAGGGTCAGTCACATGGGGTTGGGTAACACTCACTTTGAGTGGCTCTGGGAGGTGGAGCTACGACCAGTGAGTAGAATTCATGAGGATGCCAATTTCAGCTAATTAATTATTTTTTTTAAAGTTGTCTTGGAGGTGTCAGTGAGTTCCCTCTTGGAATGTGTAAGCAAGTTCTTCCCCAGGGATGGTGTGCCCCGAAAATTTACTAGCTCTGCGTCCCTCTGACCAGCCACAACTGGTTCCAGCCAGACCCAAATCAGCTGTGGTCCACTGGTCAGGAGGACAAACCCGGGCCTGACACCTGACGCCTGTCCCTCCCTCCTGCCCACACTCTCCTCTCACCTCACCAGAGCCTTGACTGTAGACCGGACCACACTGGACAGCAGAAACAGCGGAGTGACCAGGATGTGGAAGAGGGAGAGGGAGGCAAAGGCCACTGAGGGTGAGAAGTCAGACTCTCTGAAGAAGCTGACATGGCCCACGAAGGTCTGTGGACAGAGGCACCAATGAGGCCAGGGTGGCTCAGGGTGTGGGCCGCTGCCCACACTTAAAGCGTCCAGTCCTGGGAAGGAAACTCAGAGACCGGAAGGAAGACACTACCTAAGGGGACCTTTTGGTTAGGGACATTCTCCACCCCCAAACCATCTCATGCAATGTCCCTGGCAAGGTCAGGACTTCACGCCGGGGGTCAGGAGCTGCTAATCCCAACCCTCTTTGTCATGTGTGATCAGAGAGGAGCTCTGAGGTGAGGTCAGCCCTGTCTCCTCCTTAGACAGCAGCCTGGGTGCTCATTTCTCTGGCCCTCAGTTGGGAAAAATGAAAAATCTCTCACTGCAAAGCCACTTCACCCGGGCCTGCCCACTACCTGACTGGCTCAGGAGCTTGTTACTCACAGTTCCCAAAAAGCCAGGCCAGAAATGGGCAATAAATCACAGCACAAGTGAGTTCCCAAGCATGGCTGACAGGCTGTGAACTCGACACAGCTCACAGTCGCTGGCCCCAGGGGAAATAAAAACATCTTTTTAAAGAACTGCAGCCGTCAGAGCCAGTGGGGGTGGGAGGCTAGGTAAGGGGCTGCAGGTTTGGGGGTCCTGGGTCTTTCTGTAGGGCACGTGGCCCATCTCAATGCTGAGTTCCACACAGCCCTTGTTACAGTCCTTTAGAAAACCACCATGGTGATATTTCATGATGCAGGGGGCTGTGTATCATATATTCTTAAATTTTAAAAGGCCAGTTACACAACTATTCAAGAAGTAGGCTCCTATTTTTGTGGAAACTACATATCATATGTCTTTAAAAAACACTGGAAAGAAACACCCTAAAGATGTTAAGTGGGATCATAGGCGATTTTTAATTCTCTCTGTGCTTTCCTTTCTGAATTTCCCATCATTTTCACAGTAAACATGTTTCATTTTTATAATTAAAAAGCTATGGGCTATTTTTTTAAAAAGTGGAATTGCCCTAAATGCTCAGTCTCAAGTCTCTCAGGCCCTGTGGACCCAGCCCTGTGTCCTGCCTGGCCACTGAGGACACCCTGGGCAGAAGGGCCAGACCTGGATACTGTCACCACAGATGCCTCACCCACCCCAGCCTAGGAGGAGGAGCCGGGGTCACTTACGATGAGGACAGCTGCGATGGGGATGGCTGTGTTCATGAAAACTGCGGAGGAAGCACAGGGGGACTTTCAGGGGAGGAAAGAACAGCAGAGCCAGAGGGTGCCCAGGGCAGAGTAGGCAGTGCAGCCCCCAACCCCTGTCCTCTCCCAGCCTGCCCGGGGGGAGCAGGGATGTGGGAGGACCAAACTCCAGCTCCTTGCCCTGTCTCAGGACTCCCTGGTTCCTCTCTCTGAGACTTGAGTCTTCAGGTAAAGGCTTCCGTGTTCTCATTCTGTTCCATGCAACAACGTGAAGGAAGCCCCGTGGGAAGAGGTCAGAGGCCTGGTGCCCCGGCTGCCTGGGCCAACTGTGAGGTTGGCAGCGGGTGATTCCAGAGGCACCAAGCTGCCGCTTCTCCCCTGCCTGCAGCCCTGGAGCCCCCAAGTCAGGCTCTCCATGAGGCAGGGAAGCCTCCTAGTCCTCTCCAGCTCTTGGAAGGAGCTCGAATTCCTTCACACCAGTCTATCCGTGACTCAGCGTGGCTTAAATCGGGGTCTTCCCGACACCGCAGGCTAACGTGCATGTTCACGTGGGCAGCTGATGTGCTGCAGTGCGGGCCCCTCCTGCGGCCTCAGATCCTTTATGGGGACTTCAGAGAGCAATGGGATCTGGATGTAAGGCCACAGAAGGTGGAGTCACTGTTATTCATGTCATGTGTGTTTGGGAAGGTCATTTACCCGGCTTGTGCCTCAGTTTCCTCACCTGAATGTTGTAAACTTGTTCTTAGTTGCTCACACAATGCACTTTGCCAAGGACAGAGGAGACAGTGAGGTGAGAGGCTCTGTGAGCCCTGTGTGCTGCCTGAATATTATACCTTAGTTTGCTCCACCGTCACCCCTTTCTGGCCTGGGGTGTGAAATGCCCAAGATTGCCCTGGGCCCAGACTTCACAGTAAGCGCAGTCTCCTATACTAAAAGGGACTCTCCCGGCTGCCACCTTCCCGTGTCATTTTCCTTCCTTTTGTTCCTTTCTGAGCAATTCCAGAAAGGAGCTCTGTAATTACCCAAATGAAAGCACAAAGACCAGAGTGGGAGCCAAGAGCCAAGGGCTCAGGCCCCATCTAGTAAATGATGACATCTTTGAAATCCTGAAATCCAGGTAGTCAGTATCGCTCCGTGAGGCTGACTGGCTGCCCACTTACTCCAAGAAGTGGGCAAAGTTCACAATGGAGATGTGGTCCCCAACTTTAGGGACCTCCTCCAATTGGGTGGAAGGCTATGCACAGTCCCTACCCCTTGGGGACTCCCAGTCAGAGGAAGGAAAGAAGAACAATGCTCCCAGGAAGCCCTTAATATGATGGGGTGAGGGGATAACATGTCCTTGGAGCTGCCGAGCAGACAAAGCAAGACAGTATCTGTCTCTGGGAGGTTCCTAATCTGATGGGGGAACTCTCAACCTGACGGAGGATATAAGCCATGAGTAAAGTCATTGCAGGCACTGCTAATCTGACTATAAGATTTTAAAAAACATAACCAATATTACACATGACTATGCTTTCCCTGCTCTTGTTGATAAAGGCTTGGGTGGTCTCCAGGTCCCACTATAATGCCACAGGCCCCCTCCCCTACAGTTGCTGGAGTACTGGTTACACCCTCAGTATAAGGGACCAGGGCTGGGCCATAGGACATCACGGGCTCAGGAGGAGAAAGAGGAGGAGGAAGCCCATAGGCCTGTGGCCCTGACCATCACCAGCCACAGAGCTCTAACCTGCAGGTAGCTCTGCCCCTCCTCTGCAGGGCCGATTATTCCCAGGGGCACTCTCAGGCAGGGGCCTCGCTCCTGCCTCTTTCCAGTCCAAATAAACCACCAGTGGAGAGGGGCTCAAGCTGCAGCAGGCACCTGTGCGTCCCTCTGGGCCCCTGCTCCAGGCCTGCACCCTGCGGGCTCTGCTCCCAGCTAACGCACAGCCTGGGAGCTGGACTGTAAATCGGTACAACTCGCTTAGAAAGCAATCTGCCGCTGTGTCGCTAAAGCGCCACAGAAGTTCAGACCTTCTGATCCCATAATCTGTCTCCTGAGAATTTACCCTGAATAATCATTCAAGGGAGGCACAAAGCCACAGCAAGATGATGTTAGTGGCAGCACGATCTGTCACAGTAGAACAAAACCACAACCACAGCAAAAAATAAAATAAAATAAGATAAAATAAAATAAAATAAAATAAAATAAAATAAAATAAAATTCCCTCTGCGATGAACCAGCTGAGAAACTTCCAACAGGAGAGGCTGTTTCAGTAAACAATGGTACACGGTGTCTGGGGCAATTCTGCAGATGGAGAAACGTGTGATAATTGATATTTTATTTTCCTGCATGTTTTCTCTGGTCATTATTTTTTAAAATTTAGATTTTTTTCCTGTTTTGTTGTCTTTATTCTTATAGCTGCCTGAACTCCTTTGAGGAATGAGACAAGCTATAAATACATTTAAAAATGAACATTTCAGAGCTGATGCAGCGATATGGGGCATGCTTATGATATAATTAGTTTCCGTGTTGCTCTGGCTGCGGTACAGAGATGTTGAAGAATGAAAATGTGATTTTCCAGTTCCCTCAGCCCCTACGAGAAGGACGGCTGCTTGGAAGCTGAGAGTTCTGGGTACCCTTCAGGGTGGTATTTAGGGGTGGGATCACTGGGCTGCTCGTGTTTCTAAGGCCCCGCTGCAGGTCTTCCTGTGGGTCCCGAGGTGGATGTGGCTGGCCCTGGAGAGGGTGGCGCTGGAGATGGGGGGCTGCTGCAGGCTGGCACTGCCCAGGGCACAGTAGGCATCCTGGGGTGGGCATTGGGGGCCTTGGGCATCCAGCTGCCTGGGGCTGAAGACCCAAGGCCATTTTCCCAAACCACACAAAGCTCTATAAGAGTCTAAGGTGGTGGGAGGGAAGGAAAAGATGACCAAGAACAGATTTCAACTCTGGCAGAGAGGAGTGACTCACCTTGATTTGATTTAGAAAAAAAAAAAGGCAAAACACAGAAAATGAAGATGACAATGCTGAAATCTTACGAGTGACACTGTGGTGGAAAGTTTAACTGTGTGTAGGCAGAGACCTAAAAGGCCACCATCACACTGAGAGCCCTTTGTGATGGTACCAAAAACATGGGTATTTCTACATTCTTTGATAGTTACTCACTCAAAAATGACGTTTTGAGTGGTGTGCCTTATTTCAGGAATTATGCTGGGTTTTTGAGATGCAGAAATGGGCAATTGTGTCAGTTTTTCCTAACCCCGGCCTCAAACAAAATACCAAACCCACCAACACCAAAGCAGGGTCCAGTCGTCGGCCCCCACCCTGGCTTTCTTTGCCCGAGGAATGCTGCCTGGCCCTGTGGGCGCCAGAAGGCAGTGCAATACCAGGAGCTTTTCATTTTCTAAGCACCCATAAATATTTCAGCAGCCGTGTGTCAGGGAGGCCCTGCCAGGCATTTGTCTCTCTGGTTAACTCCATCTTTTTCCTTTGTAGGGGGTGGGCATGCAAGGCCCACGGAAGGGTCTGGGGGCTCAAGCCTGGGCCTAACTGCAAGATGCACCTGCAGGAGGGGAAATGCATTTTAAAGTGCACAAGGCTATTTCCCTTTCAGCCCAACTGGCATAGAAGTCAACAGGGAGGGAAGGGAAGCAGATGAATGGTGTATCTGTGGCTGGAAGCTTCGGAAGCTGTGGGAGGCCCAGGGTCAGACTGTTGCCTCCTAAGTTAAGGATCCCCCCTCTTTGACTACCCTCCCCTTCAAACCAGGCCACTGTATGCGTAAGAAACTGGTGGAAAGAAAAACAGATATTGTACAAGAATTTCAGAGAAGCTGGAGAAGCCAGAGCACGGGGTCTCAAGGTCCTCCTGTGCCCCTAAGCTGGCTACCGTGATTCAGGGTGGAGAGAGGGAAATCAAGACTTTCAAAGAGCAGGCAGGCCCTGGGCCTGCAGAGAGGAGCCATGCTGTGTCCCGAGAATGAGGTTCGCAGCACCATCCCATCCACCCCTAACCACCCATGGCTGAGTAGGAGGGGTTTTTGTCTGTTTTGAGGGCACAGTATGGACCCAGGTATATTGACTGACTATAATCCAGACCCGTAAGCACAGAACATCAAAAGAGACAGCAGATCCAAATCCATCTTTTTTTCACTCCTTAGGTGCTGGCGATCAAACCCAGAGCCTCCTGCCTGTGAGGCAAGCACTCTCCCACTGAGCTACATCCCAGCTCCAACTTATCTTTCTTTTACATCAACTCCTTCCATGTCCTGCAGCCTCCAGAGAAAGCCTAGGGGCCCAAACACAGCTCCTGGGTGAGCTGGTCCTGTTGTCCTCCCCTCACCCAGTTCTGCAAGTCTGCAACACACTGTCATCTCTGCAACCTCCAGGCCTCATCTGGTTCATTCACAGTCCTGCTCTGGAACCACCGGTGGGCTTCACCTCTGACAAGCCTTCCCTGACACCCACTACCTGCACAACCAACATGGGTACAACTCATAACTCTCAAGGGTGCCCAGAACAAACCTTTCTGTTCCTGTCACTGACAATGCTGGTGCATATCTGGCTTTCCTAGTAGACTATAAGTGACCTATGGGCTGGGAACAATACATCTGTCCACTTAGTGCCTAGCACAGGACTTGGCACTTGGGAGATGCTCAGTAAATACTCATTAAATAAGTGAGCGAAAGAAACCAAAGACCCAGATGATTAACACAGAAGACAGCGGGGCACCTGATTGCATGCACAGCCACTGTTCACAGGAATGGTAAATGTCCTCTAGGACTGCGAGGGCCAGGACTTTACCTGCCTCCTTTTAGTGCCCAGGGCCTGGCACAGAGAGAAGGCTCTAGGACAGGTGCTGCAAAGAGAACAGAAGGAACTGGCAGCACAGTGGTTGGTTGAACCTAGGACCCATCTGTCGCTTCTGAAAGGCTTGTCCTCAAATATAGAGGAAGCACTAGAGTTATGCCGCTTCTGCAAGGAAAGAAGGACTGAGCTGACTTTGAAAGGGAGCAACCATGACACTTGTCTCCCTCCAGCTTTTTGTCACTTTATCTCCTGCTCCTGAAATCCTACCTGGCATGCAAAAAGTCTGCTCTGCTCAAATCTCTGCAAACTTTCAGCCACATCCAATTCTCTCTCTTTGCTCTGCCACTTACTGGCTGAGGTTCTCAGTCAGTCACTTCACCTTCCTGAGCCTCAGGCACCTCTGCTGGAAAATGGGATGAGGGAGAGAACAGGACTGTGTCTAAAGTTTCTTCCATCACCCTGCCACTCCCCACGAGGAGAGGCACATGGTTGGGGCCCACTGGGCACCCACCCTGTGACCTGCATTTCTGTTTACCTCTAGGAGGAAATAAGCATTCTGGATGTTTGGTATCAGGGAATCTGTGCCCATTCCCTTTTCAGCCCCCTCTGCTGCCAGGGGCCCACACTCCAGAGCTTGCAGTGACACTGCCAGGGAGATATCAGATAAGTGTCAGAGCTGATCCTGTCTGCCCACTACCTGACCGAATGGTGCATGGATACCCAACAGACACCCTCAAGCTGGGCCCATTAGGAAATGTGACTTCAGAGTTTTTCTGTACCACCAGAACCCCATGACTGGTGCCAGGATGGGAACAAGAGATTCCCATCACCCCAGCCTAATGACCCACGTCTTGATTCCTAGTAACAGAAGGCAGAAAGTCCAGGAGGAAGGAAGGGAAACACACTTAAGCATAGGCCTGCAGCCAGGAGGTGCCCCCCACCCTAAAACAGCAGGACCTGGAAAAGAAACACATCCTGGAGAGGGCAGGTGTGCTCTGGTTTCATGTTCTGCACCCATTCTCCAGCTCCCCTCCATCCCTCTCTATCCATCCCTCCCAACCTTGGGAGACCACTATTCTACTTTCAGACCAACTCTTTTAGTATCTGCATGGGTCAGAGAACTTGATTGTTTTCCATACCTGACTTTTCTTTCTTTCTTTTTGCCTTTTTGAGACAGAATTTCACTATGCAGTTCAGGCTGGCCTTGAACTCACTTTGTAGCCAAGGCTGGCCTCAAACTCACAGCAATCCTCCTGCCTCAGTCTCCCAAGTGCTGGGATTACAGGTATGTGCCACCACGCCTGGCTATACCTGACTTATTTCACACAAGTTTTAGTTCATGTGTGGGAGCATAAAGTGCCTGCTAACCTATCATATATGTTCTGAATAACTAAAGAGAAGCTGGAGACTCAATGCAAAGTGATGCTGAGGTGTATGCACTGGTTACCCCAATTTGATTAGTATACATATTGAACTATCACACTGTTATCTCATAAATATGTACAATCATCATGTTAGTCAAAACGTAAAATCAAAATGTTCCAGGAGAAATACATGCTAAGTCTCCTGATTTTATCTTTTTATATACTGAAGTACTAGACTATATCCCCAAACAATTAAAATAAAAATACTTAGTTTTTTAAAAACTCCTTGAGTTCTCCTTCCTTTCCTTCCCTCGAGGCCCTCCAGGGACCCAGTGGGCCACTCTGTTTATCCTCTAGCTTTGCTTGGGCAGGCACAGGGACCTGGGCAGGGGCCTGCTTGGTTCCAGATGCCCTTGCTCCTTCCAGGATCATCTGAGCTCCTGGCAACATGGGATCCCCTTCCCCCAGGTCCTCCTGGCCCTAGTTTGTCTCTTGAGGATTGGTAGGTCAAAGAGCACCTACCAATCAATAGCCATCAATGTGCTAGCCTGGGAACTCACGTTTACTTAGAAAAACATGTCCCAGGGTGCAGCTCAGAATCCAGGAAATGAATACACATCTCCTGGGATCAAAGTAGCTGCCCCCTGCCTCCAAGCGTACATCTTAAGGCTGCCCTTCCTTTGATGCCTACTGTGACAAGAATCTTGGGGACCCAGTACCCCCACTTTCCTCACCACTTCCTTTCCCTCTCCCTGTCAGCAGTGCAGATCCTGCCCCATTGTCTCGAGGACAAGAAGTCTCCTAGCTATGGGGAAAAGCTCTTCCCCACCTGTGGATCTGAGAACTCTCTGCAGCAGGAGCCTGGAACTTGGGGGCGCTGTATGCCATGGGGGCAACTGTTAACAAAATCAGGTAGCTGGCAGAGCTGACAGACAGAAAGTGGAAGTGGCCCAGGGATTAGGAACACTAGCTCTTAAGGGGAACGCTGGGCTCTTGCTCTGAGCACCACTGGGTTTGGCATAAGGACAAAGCAGAGAGTGCAGAACCTGGGCTGTCTTGGTGAGGAATCCAGCAAGCACTTGCTGCCCGCCATGCCTGCAGCTCCACTCTGAGAAAATCAGATGCTCACAGGACTCGCTGCATAAAGACGCCATGGCTTGCCCCAGTCTCAGAGAACGGCCTGGCCACTGCTCTCTGGCCCTCCCTCTACACAGCACAAAAACCAGGAACACAGAGATGACTTGTGAGACCATGTCAGTCCCAAAAGGCTTGCTGAATGAGTCTATTTGGGAGATATTTTCAGCACATCGTCCATTAATGCCCCCACCTGCCACCCCACAGCTCTGACTCTTCCCAGCACACCATAAAGAAGCCATTTCAGCTGCAGTGTCAGCCATCTCTGCTAATTTCCTCCCCAAGGAGGTGGTTAGCATCAGCCATCTCTCTAAATTTCCTCCCTGAGGAGGTGGTGAATACCAGCCATCTCTCCTAATTTCCTGCCCTACCTCCCACTCCTGTCTGAGGCCATGTTCAGCTGTTTATCTTCCGCTAAGAGAAAACAGTCTCGCAATGATGGCCCACAGTGTGCTAAATCACCTTCATCCCAAGCGCCATTCCTGGGCGCTTGGAGGAAAATAGCACAAAGAGGTTTTCTAGGATTTAGTCCGAGTCATGCTTCCAAGCCTGGAACACGTTTCTCTCCGGGCCTCAGCTTCCCATCTATAAAATGGCTGTCCCACTAGCAGAAAGCATTTCCACCTACACTTCTTGCTACAGTCTGTGTAATTCCCACAGATCTATCTTCTAACTCAAAAATTCTCTCGGTTATGTGAATCCATTTAACTTGTATAGTGAGTTGGCTTTGGTTTCTTTTTCATTCTGTCTTTTCCCCCCTCTGAAGGTGTCCACTTGGCCGTTCATTCCATAATGGCTCTTAATCCGGGCAGGCAAGGGAACAGAGCGAGGTGTGCCACTTGCTAAATATCTACATCCCAATTTTGCACTCTGGGAAGTGACACTATGGGCTAGGTCCTCCAAGCTGTGAGACCAAATGATAGACCAACTTGGTCAAGGACTCCCTTGTCCCCTGACCTCCATATGCCCTCACTCTGGCTAGGGAACCACTGTCCACTGAGTTAATTTCAGTTGAACTTGAGTGTTTAGAAGTTCTCTCTGTTCTTTTCCCCTGATATCTTCCTGCACTGCCTTGTTGGTTTTATACCTTCATGCAGCTCTTTAATTATACGAAATATATTTATCTTATTTTTTTGACTAGTTAGCCATCTCCAGGATAGAGACTAAATCTGTTTTAATCTGATTCCCATTCTGGTGGTGCATTTTTCTTGTGTGGGTTTTTACTTCTTTAAATACTAGTCTACTGTTCAGTGGAAGTGTTTGTCATAGTTCTATAGCTTCCTTAAAAAGCAGCTTTCATATGTGTGTCTGAGTTCTATTAGTTTGTGCCTATTTAAGTTTTTTTGGTTTGTGTCTATTTTTTTCCCTTGATCAGGGTTCCCAACCCCCTTGATTAATCTAAGTTCAGTCTCTATACCTGTGAGTAGAGCTGAAGCTTGGGTTTCTAATTTTTTTTCCTTCAGTACTGTGGATTAAATGCAGGACCTCTGCGCTAAGCCTCATCACAGCCCTTTTTTAAGTTTTTGAGACAAACTGTTGCTAAGTCACTAAGCTGCCCAGCCTGGGAGTGAAGTCAACCCTGCCTCAGCCTCCCAGCGTGCTGGATTTACAGGTGTGGGCTTCAGTTCTTTAATAACTGCCTTTTTCTTTTGCATAGCCTCAAGGAGATGGAAGTTTCCTTTGCAGTTTCCTGAGGCAGTGGCAGCTCAGTAAGATTTATTGAAAAGTGTCCGAAGAAGCCAGGCACTGTGGCACATGCTGGTGACCCCAGCACTCAGGAGGCTGCAGCAGGAGGGTTGCTTTGCCTTCACGGCCAGCCTGCATGACACAGTGAGACCCTGTCTCAAAAAACAAATGGGAAAAAAAAACCCCAGAAGAATGGGAGCCTGTTCAATTGCTTTTTGCTTTTAATCAGCTCCATGATGGAGACCCGTCTGTCTCCCCCCCCACCGCCGCCTTCTGGGGACCCAAACATAGCACGCCAGCACACAGCATGTGAGTGACAGAAAGAGCAAAGAACACTGATTTCTGGGCTCAGCTATCGGAGCCAGTTAGGAGCCCTGGATCAAATGCTCTCAAAGCCTCCCCCTCTGTCACCACCCCTTCACCCAAGCCTGACACCCGGGTGGACTCACTGGAGATGGAGGTGTAGACGGCAAACGCGCGGAGGCTGGTCATCTCCTTCCTGCGGGTCACGTCCACGCGCGAGCAGAAGATGTTCTCCCAGGCGTACAGCTTGAGCAGCTTCATGCCGCGCAGCATCTCGTTGGTCTGCTTCAGCCTCTCGTTGGAATACTCCTTCAGGGAGCGCCAGGTCAGAGGGACGGCGCCTTCGTGTCACCCCCATCCAAGAGGAAGGCGCCAGCCAAGGCCCTCACCACCCCCTGCTCCCCACCCTCTCCACTGATCCCACCACACAAGAAAGCTGGGCCTACAAGGTGATGCCACCCACTGTAGCTCACTGACCGCCTGGGTGTCCCAGAGAAGAAGACTGCTGATGAGCGGGTGGGGAGCGGGTGGGAAAAGGGACCCGCACACCTCTAGACACTCACCAGTGTGCTCCGCTGGGCCTGGGACAGCTTGGTGGCCACAAAGTACTGGACGGGAGCCAGTAGAATGATGACAGCTGCTCCAATTAAGGCGCTGACCCCGAGGATGTAGTAGAGGAGAATCACTCCCACGATGATCTGGGGAGGGTCACCGGCTCAGTTCTGCGACCAACACCCCTCCTCTCCAGCTCCCCCTTCCCCAGTGCCCTGAAGTGAGCTGTGCATCGGTGCCCAAGTTTCCCAAATGTCTTGGGACACAGTGGGGCAGGGAGGGTGTGTAACAAAGCAGCATCACAAGTGGGGAGCGGCTCAATGGGCTCTCCCTGGGCTGGTAAGTAACTGCAAGGTCGAAGCATCCTCTTGCCCTCCTGCCTTCCCTCTCAGTGCTGAGACTGTGGTAAGTGGCAGCACTGTCTGTTCGTCCTGTTTGCTGGCTACCACAGCTGGCATTTCATTCTTATTGTGAAGAGTGATTGCGGCACACACACCAGACAGAGCAGCCCTGGGTCTGAGGGTTTGCTTTTTCACTCTTAGGTTCCTGGCATCTTAAAATTATTTTTAGTGAATCAGGCAGGTATCCTCTGAAAATTCATTCTGTTTCTAGCTTCATGTAAAAGCCTGCTTATGAATATGAATGAAAAGTGTAAATTACTCTCCCCTGGCCCCAAAGCACCAAGATGACAATCTCTCAGGTTGTCATCAAAAGCGGGCACCTCTAAATACAGGACCTACTCTAGAGGAACAGATGTGCTGGCTTCTTTAGGCAAACGGAGGGGGACACCTCATGTGGCCCTGCAGTCCCCAAATCCTGCACAGGTTGGTATGATGCCCCCTACATCACCTCAAGGATGGAGGAGGCGGAGGCTGAGATTTCCATTAATCGTAGGAAGCCCCCTGCATTGTGAGGCTCTAAGAGGCAGAGAGGCACCCGCCCATCACCGTCACCACCTGCTCCCGCTTAACTGATGTTAGATGAGGGCCACCCTGGAGATTCTCCTGGAAAGTTCTCCGGCACCGGTCTCTCCTTCCCCAGGACCTGTGCTCATACAGAGCCTGTCACGGTGTTCTTCAGCCACCATGGCTGTGCCCGATGTGGAGAAACCTCCCAGGGGACCCAGAGCTGAGGTTCAGTGTCTGCACCCACATCACCTCCGAGCGGCTGGCCATGCTGGGGCAGGTGCTGGTGACACAGCCACCCACCGGCTCTTCCTGATGCTTCTCTGTCCCTCGTCCCCTCTGCTCCCCACACTCCACGGGCCATTCCTCTCCTGTACAGGGGTTGGCATGGTCTTCTTGGGGGATAATACCAGGAAGCAGGAGCTCTGAATGCACCGGGCAAGTGTGAGGAAGAAGAGGCTTCTTCGTCTTGTACTCATGGGTGAGGAAAGCAATCAAGTGCAGCAGGGAGGCCACAATCGCTGGGGTCACCAGCCCTAAGCTTTAATGCAGCACTGACACTTCGCAGGGATCTTTGGAAAGCTACCTAATCTCTCTGAGACTCAGCTTCTTCATCTTTAAAACAGCGATCACAATGGCGACTTTGCAGGACTGTCACAAAGGTTAAATGAATCTCTACGGTACATAAACACCCAGAACAGTGCCTGGCATATTGCTGGAGGTCAGTGGCTAGCCCTCTTTCTTAAAAACAGACAAAGAGTCTTGGGGAGCCCTCCCCACAAAGGAGCCACAGCGAGGAGACGGTTGGTACAGTGCTGCTGCAGGTCCTGTGTGGCAGTCAGACCTTTGCCATCCCTGGACTTCCGATACCTAAAGGGTAAGAGTACACAGTGGTCTCCACTACACTGAGCTCTTTAACCTGATGTCCTTGGGAAACTTCAGGGAACCCACATAGCTCCTGAAATTGAAAGTGTGAACAAGCTTTTTTCCCCCCTGTCTGAAAAGCAGAATTTCAAAAGCGTAGGTAAATTAGTGGCTGCCTAGAGCTGGCAGCAGCGATCTAGAGTGACTGCCAGCGGATTCGAATTTCTGTCTAGGGTAATGAAATGTCCCAAATTTGTGATGGTTGCACAGCTCTGCGACTAGACTAAAATGTACTGAACTATGCACTTTGAATAGGCGAATTACACCTCAACAAAGCTGTTATTTTTTTTAAGTGTAAGTGGCTAAAAGAAAAAAAAAAAATGAACCCGGTAGAGCCCTGGGGCTTTTACAGAAATGGGCTCCTGAGCTAATTTTGGTAGCATGAAAAGGCTCGTGTGTCCTGTGGCCACACAGGACCCTGACCAGGCTGAGTATCCTTGTCTTGTGGCTGAGGTCACGTCAACTCTTTTTCCCAGGAGGCGCCCAGCAGGGGATGGAACCCCAGGACAAGCAGCTTAAGCACTGAGCGACTCTCAGAGTGACTCCTGGTGTAATTGGTGTGCTGACCAAATCTCTAAGTGGCAAAGGGATAGTCTTTGATACGCTAAACATAAAAGGCTGCCAGATGCGGTCGTACACACCATAGCCCCAGCTGCTCAAGAAGCTGAGGCTGAGGCTGGAGTTTCTGTTGAGTCCAGGAGCTGAAAGGACAGCCTGGACAACACAGTGAGACCCTATTACAAACAACAACCACCAAACCTCAAAAAACCCAAATGATACTTCATGAAAAAAATATGCAAAGTAATCGTATAGATAAAAAAAAAAATCAAGTCTCTCTCGGTGTTGTGACGGTTAAATTAAAGTGAGAGGGCTCAGGACAGGGCCAGCCCAGGGCTGGACTTATTAGTTATCCTTTAGTAAGAATTAGTATTCTCAGCAATGATGCACATGAAATAAACCCTGTAAGTACTGGAAATGGTAGTCATGCTGCAAGTCTGATGTGCAAAATTGTATAAACTATCTGTCCAAGGGGGCACAACAGAAAGATCCTGCAGATGACAGGCTGATGACTGCAAAAACAAGCCCCCCAGGCCCGTCTGCAGCTTTTGCAGTCGCCCATCCGAGGGAGGCAGCTGGGCTGGGGTACAGGGCATACAGAGCTGCCCCTTGCTCTGCTGCATCCTATCGCCTCATGCTACATCCTCTCACTTCTCCCAGGGTGAGAAGCTCTTCTTTCCTGCTAGTTTGCCTTAAGAAACTTCTAATTCTGAGTTGTACAGTAGGGAGGACCAACATCCATCACTTGAGGATAAAGTTTATGCAATCTGCAACCCAGGAAGAGAAGGGTTCCTTAAAGCCTCTCACGCTAAACACACACATGTTGGAGGGGTGGGTTTGCTAAGGGATCATTCCGTGCTGAGTTCTCCTCTTGGTCCTTTACTTAATTGTCAAATCGAGTCATCACTATGACTTCAGAGACTAGAAACCGTAGACAGGGAATCCCAACTCAGAGAGGTAAAGTGTTTACTCCAGCCCATCTCAACCAAGCCTGCCACTTTTTGCTTCCCCAGGATATCTCTGTGGACCCTGCAGGGCCCCTGGGAACAGATCTGGGAATTGGGCTTCTGGCCTGAGCATCGGAGTGAAGATCGGAGAGGAATCAGCATCCGCAAAGGAAGAGCTCCAGGGACAGAGCAGACAAGGCTGGGGTCAGACAAGGAGGACTCTTCTGTCATTCGAGGAGGTTGTATCTACTCCTTGCCAGCCTCAAAGCCTTTAAAAAACTACATTTTTTTGGCCAGGTACATTAGTATACACCTGTAATTCTAGCTACTTGGGTGGCTGAGCTTAAGGTCAGCTTGGGCAATTCAGTGAGAGCCTTTCTCTAAATAAAAGTAAATCATTGGTAATGTTCTTGCCTGCCATGCACAAGGTCCTGTGTTTAATCTCCAGCACCAAACACACACACACACACACACACACACACACACACACACTTTCTATTTTAAAAATAATACATAATTATTGGAGAATTTAGAAACACACAAAGAAATTAAAAACCACTTATAATGCCATCATGGGGCCCTCCGGTTCCCTTTTCTGTGTGACTGTGTAAATGTATACACATGCATATTTTGATTTAGTAGGAAGCATACTGATGCCCTGTTTTGCAACTTATTCTTTTTTGTTTAAAGATACATCATGTACACTTTGCAATGTAAATAAGTAATTTGCTACAATATCATTTTAAATGTCTACAGAAATGTCCCATATGTGATTATTCTACTATTTAAGACTGGCTGCATTTTCAAAATGACACAGCCTTCTGGGATCATCAAGACAGACAGCTCAGCTGCTTGCATGTGTGGGACACTAAGTGGACCCAGAGGCACAGCCCGTGGAGACCCCAAGGGGTTGGAAGCCTCACAAAGGTAAGCACAGAGTAGAAGGCAGGGAGCTGCTGGTCACCGGACAGCAGCAGCAGATCCTGGCTCTCTGTCCTGCAGCCCCCACTCCGGCCCCCAGCCCAGCACACACACTGTACCTGCACTGGCATAGCCCAGAGATTTGGGCACAAGAAGAAAAACCACATGAGCTGGTTGGTGTCAATGGCCACCAGGTTGCAGATCTGGCCAGCAGTCATTTCTCCCATGGACAGGTTGGAGGTGGACAGGTGCATAATTTTATTGTAAATCTTGGTCTAGAAATAAGAGCATTTACAATCATCATCATCATCATCATCATATCCTGGTCACCACCCCGGATGCCACAGGTCTGGAATGAGCCAGGGGCTTCTCAGGCATTGCCCACGGAGCCCGGGCACAGTTCTGTAAGGTGCTCTGAGTTACTATCCTAGAGTGACAGTCAGGTGGCTAAAGGCTCAGAGAGGGCAAGAGCTTTGCTACAAGTCAAGTCAGGGAGGTCACAGTCAAAGGAGGATGCTGTCAGCTGGTTCCCCAGGGAGCGAGGCTTCTCCCTTGAGGGACTGAACTTAATTAGCTCTTAAATACTTTTTCTTTCTCTTTTTTTTATTTTTTATGCTTTGTTTTGTTGGGGGTCTCACTATGTAGTTCAGGCTGGCCTTGAACTCACTGTGTAGCCCAGACTGGCCTTAAACTCCCACCAATCCTCCTGCCTCAGCATCCTAAGGGCTGGGATCACAGGCATGCACCACCTGTGCATGGCTTCAAGCTCTTAAATCTTGAAAGCAGATCTCCACATTCAGTATTCTTGGTTTACTGGAGGCCAGAGGGCAACACAGGTCAGGGCCATAAAGTCTGAAATGGGGAGCGGCCCACTGTGGGGTGGCCTTTTCCACCCTGGGGCCACTTCCTGTCGTCACTAAGCCTTGGGGAACAGAACAAGAGCTCAGCCCTAAAGTCCACTGTGAGACGCAGCCCTGAGTGTCCACCAGCCCAGCAGCTCCAGGACCCCCACAGGTCCCCCACCCCACCCCAGCAGATGGGAGCAGCAGCCAGGGGATGTTCCTGGGGCACTGGACCCAACCGCATCAGCATGGAGACGGTGGCTGCCAGCAAGGCCGAAATTTTCAGGCCATTTGCTGAGGAACAAGGAAAAAGCATTCTGGCCTGCAGCACTTGAATGGGGCCCTGTTGTGTTTCCGCTGTCCCTTGGTTCCCAGCCCCTAATTCACCTTTTGTGTAAATGCAGGCTTTCTCCTGGGCCAGGCTTTCTTACAGCGTAACCTGTTCCGCTTTTCACCACGGATGAGGCTTAATATAAAGGCAAAGATATTTTTGGAAAAATCTACGCACTTCCTAGGTTATGTGAATTTAGGCTTCAAAGAATAAGTACCTAATTTCAACGCAGTAAGGACAGGGTAATCTATCAAAGCATCATAACGTAAAGCTTGAGATACTAGGACCTGCACAACTGAGAACTAGTATATTTTTCCCGACTATATATAACTCAGGATTTTTGCGTAGTGACTTTTTATGCAAATAAAAAAACACCACATGGCTATACTCAAACACATGCAGACACAGGCTTTCCTCAAGGAGGGTAAATTTGCTGTAAATACTTCCCTAGAAATGTCTGGAAGGAAGAAGGTTTTTAATAATTTTAATTTGTTTCCATAATTAATGTATTTCTTTTCAGGAGCATATGGATCAGTCTCGCCTAGTAATGCAAAATAGTCAAATGGTTTGATAAAAGCAATTACATGATAGTACATTAAAAAGCCATTTTTGGTGCTTTTCTTGTAATTGGAAAATGCTGCGCTGGTGTATGACTTACAAATAGAATTCAGATTTAATTACAAAACTATCCAACCAACAAAATTGTTCGTGGCGGTACAAGTCTGCCCGTCACTGGCAGGGGTTGGGCAGAGACTGAAATTTCTAGGGAGCTTTTCTGAACTGAGGTCTGAGTCCCACAAATATTAAAAGGTCTCTGATTTTCTTGGATGCTTGCCACCATTCTCAGTGACATTCTTGAGGAAATACTGTTTTCTTTATGAAGAGCCACCAGGGGTGCAAAATGTGGTCTGTACCGCTGCGCAGGTTGTGCACTATGCAACGTTAGTGGCAAATAGCCCGAGTTTGATACTTGATACAGTCTCCAGTCAGAGCTGCACCTTTCTCCTCTCAATCTCTTTTCAGCAAAGCCTTTCTGATCCCGGCTACCACAGGACAAATCACTAATACTTATTCTGAAGAATTCTTTGAAGAAGGTGGTAGCTTTGGAACTCCATGGCAATCACAGAGTATGCTAGGATCAGCTAGTTCCCCCCATTCCCTGCCATTCTGCCCTTTGCAGAAAGAAAAATTTGAGCAGGGCATATATGGTCTCAGTGATTGCACAGACACTGTACCAGCCCCAACTATGGAAAAATTAACCAACTTCTATTTAAACTGCTCTTATTCAGTGTTCTTCATTTCAATTATTAAACCTAATGAGAAGCCTGGGGCTTGGATAACTCTCATCACCACCATCTTCAAAGGTTCCCTGAATCCTCCCTGACTTTGATCATCTTTCCAATCTAGGGTATACAGAAAGCCACAGAGCGCAGGATCAAGGCATAGACCTAATTGATGAACGGTATCTAGAGTCTGAGGCTGTGTCTGCTCTCAGCAGGGCAGAATGCTGTGATTGATTGGTGATGTCTGCCATTTTCAAGGGCAGGAGGCCCAAGGGCCAAGCTGCGGATGGCTCAGGCCCACTCCAAGGCAGCACCAGAACTAGAACCATTTATGACACATCCCAAGTCCAGCCCAAGGCACTTTCCATCCCTGCACTGTCCTCTCAATGTTTCTTTAATGTTTCTTTCCTAACACTCATAAGAAGTAGCAAAAGTGAAATCACAGCAGATTTTTTTTTGGGGGGGGAGACAGGATCTCACTATGTAGCCCAAGCTGGCCTTGAACTCTCAGCAACTCTCCTGCCTCAGCCTCCCAAGAGCTGGGATTACAGACATGCACCACCATGCCCAGCTCTGTCAGCAGAATTATTCTCGAGTGTCTATGAGAATGAATAATGCAGGTTTCCTCGTGACGGCAAAAAGAAAAAGAAGGATCACCCAAGTACCTGTATCGCTCCTCTCAAGTTAATTCCAGTCTCAATGGCGACATAGTAGGAGGCTTGCAGAAAAGTCCTTTGCAGTAGGAGGGCAAGGAACAGAAGCACAGCCAAGACGTAGGCATTAGCGAGGAACTCTTGGGATGAGACAAAGTAAACCCCGAGAAACTGTGTCTGTTGGGAAGAGAGGTGCAGAGGTGGCTGTCACTGCCAGCAAAATGACACTACCTGTGTATCTCACTGTGGCGGTGTGGCCCCAGTTATTACAGGGCCCTCCTTGTGCCACTGTTTCTCAGTGAAAACCCAGGCTAACAAAGCCCACTCAACATTCTCCAAACTGCAGGGAGGGTCATCTGTACCCCCACTCCGTGCCCTTCCCCTCAGGGGAGCAGAATGAGGCCTGTAACTGTGACTCCCGGCCTTGCTGTCCCCAAGCTCAGGGGTGCTCATTGTGAACGACTGAGAATAAACAGAGCAAATCGTGGAGGAGCCCAAGGCAGAGCTGCTGGAGAAAAATATCATGGTGTGCTCTATGCTGCAGAAACAGAATTCGCAGTGGCTAAATCCCCTGCTGCGCAGTGCCTTCTGGGTAAGAAGGCCAACAGGAAACCTGGCACTGTTGGGCTCCCGGGGGACAGATGGGAACTCAGTACTTGATGGCAAAGACTGCAGACCTAGGCTCCAGTCTTGTGGGCTTCCAGGACTTTGTTCTGAATTTAAGGTTCTGGCTCTGTACTCCTAGCAAGATCTCAGATGATCAGCCGCAGAGGGGAACATTCTGCCTTTGTTGCTAAAGTTACCAGGGAACAACAGTATGTCTGATTCCAAATTCAGCATCTCTAGCTCCCAGAAAAACTTTGATCTTGATAAGCCCAGAGCTCTCCAGCCCAGCCACATCAATATTTCCATGAAGACAGAACGCTCCCCTTTCTGAGACTCTGCCCTGAGCCTCCGGCTCTTTGGGAGGGCATGGGACCTGCCGCAGGGTAGAGAGGGATTGCACAAAGTGAGGAGGAACCTGAGGGTGACGTGGGCAGGGTGTTCTCTAGGGGCTCTTCCTAGAGTCACATATTCCCAGATCTTGGATTCAGGGAGTACAAAAGCAAGACCTGCTTTCGGTTTACAAGCCAAGTCAGCTCTTAAGGCTCCCCAGAGTGTCTAGTCCTGCCCAGTGCAGTTGTCCTCTGCTGTGAGGGACAGAGGTTTCTCTGCTGGGGGCAACAGGAAGCAGACACAGGGGGACTACAGAGGGGTGTCTGCAGCACCTGAGAGAATGGCCCTGCAGGGCTTGGAGTCCTGACCTTCTGTCCCCTTTGCCACTGCCCCAGCGGGAGAGGCAGAGGCAGGAGGAGGCAGAGGGCAGAAGGGTGAGGCTGAGCTGGAGACAGCAAATGCACTGTAAGATGAGGCCGTGGGGAAGAGACCTGACCCTGAGGGGAGGGAATAGGAGAGAGCGTTTACCAGCTAAGAAACACCATCCTCACAATACTTAACGAGGAGCGGTCCCACTTTATACAAGAGGACATGGGTTTCTGCACGATGAGACAGCTGTCCCAGGCACATGCTGGTCAGGAGACATGGACACTCCAACCCCAAGTCCACTCTAAGTGTCCTGCTGTCGCACAGACTTGTAGCTTGTGGGGGATGTAGAGATGCCCATTTGGCAGACTCTGGGTCAAAAATATGCAGGCGTAGAAGAACCCAGCAGTGTTCAGCGTACCCTGGGATTCTCCTGTGCTGTCACCCTCTGCACAGCCCCAGCCTGGAGAATGGAATGCATTGTGTTAAAGCAACAAAGCACACAGCATCACCCCAAAGGAAGTAATCACATATAAGGAAGTGGCTATGTACACAGAGATGTTTCTTTCTGAGTTAGTGTGAATGTCCACTCGCAGGGAAGCATTAGGGATCACCTGGCACCCAAGGTCACCAATCACCATGACAGCAGTGTGACATGCCACACATGTGTCCATGCCACAACAACTGGAAAACACAGAACACTCGGTCAGGAGACAATGGGTGGTGCTTGTCAAGCGCACCCATCATTATTTGTGTATTTTTAAACAAAGCAACCAATTCCCTTTTCATTGCTCTAAAGGCAACACTTTGGGATCTTCCCTCCCCAAGCACATACACCCTGGGGTCAAAACAGTATGTTTCTGTGGATCAAGAATTTTGTAACCTATTAAAAAAAAAAAAAAAGAAAACCTCACTGCAGGTCCAGGTCAGGAGGTCATGATTAAGTCTCTTTCTGGAGACAGTTTCAAAGGGATGGGTCCTGCGGTAGCAAGGTCTTGATCAAGAAGTGGGTACTAGCCTAGCCAAGAGGCTGTGAGAAGAGGGCCTTGGAAAGGGAGGCCGGGTACAGGGGGCCCACAGGAGGACAGCAAAGATCAAGGACCACAACTCAACACTCGGTGGAAGCTAAATGCTTCGGAAGATCGCATGTCGTGACCCTGCAGTGTTCGCAGGCTCTCCGGGAAGAAGTCATATTTGCTTCTGGGGATTTCTCTAGTACTATAGCATTCAATATGTTTAAAAATTAAATTTAAAATTTTAATTAAAAAATTTTTTTTTGGTCTTTTTGAGACAGGGTCTCACTGTGCAGTTCAGGCTGGACTTGAGCTCACTTCGTAGCCTAGGCTGGTTTTGAACTCGCAACAATCCTCCTGCCTCAGCCTCCTGAGTGCTGGGACTACAGATGTGCGCTACCATGCTATACTTTTAATTAAAATTTTTAAAAAATCTTTACAAAATCAGACAAACCACCCCCACCATGTACTTGGTATTGTGGTTGTTACACATTTTCCCATCCAATCATAGAAACACTGGTGCATTTAAGTTCATTAAGTTACCCACAGCGACAGTCACACATATGGCCATCCAAATAACGCACACAGACAGCAAGATGCATGACAGGGACAGAAACACACACACACACACACACACACACACACACAGGCTCACAACTACATGATGGTCCCCAGGGGTGCAGGTCCTTTGAAGCTCTGGCCCCTACACCAACCCCCCGGGCTGCTCCCAGCCCGGAGCAGCCCTGACAGGTCTCAGACACCAGCAGTTCGCTGGGAATCCAATTCTCTCGCCCTCCAGCCAGATCAGAGGCATTGTGAGAGGCAGATGACAGATTGGGAGTGGGGGCTGGGAGGAGAGAGGCTGGAAAGAACTAGATCAGGGCACAGCCCAGCTTTCCCTGAGGAGGAGGGGACTAAGACACGAGCATCTGAGACCTGGTGGGTCACAGACACTTCAAGAACTAAAGAGGAACAGAAACGACTGTCCACACAGACACCAAGGATGCAGTTTCTCATTAAGTGTTGAGTGTCCTGGAAGGGAAAAAAGGACAGGGCAGCCGCTGATGAGAGTGGGCAGTGGGCATCCGACTGCATGGCCTGTGCCAGGAGGCATCCAGCCGGGCTTCCTCTGCTGCGCACAGCCGGAAGCTTCCTCCTTTGAGGTTTGCAAAGACCAGCACAACACTCGGCTGAGTGAGAGCCTGAGCCCGGGAGACTCAGGGAGATGAACCGCAACACCTCAGTGGATAATCCGCTTCCTGCTGCCTGAGCTCAGAAGCACAAAGCAAGCCAGGCGCAGGAGCGCTTGCCTCTAATCCCAGCACTTGGGAGGCTGTGGCAGGAGGATCACCTTGAGTTCAAGGAGAGCCTGGGCTATGTAGTGAGCTCAAGGCCTGGACTAAATAGTGAAGCCCTGTCTCAAAAAAACCCAAAATAAAAATAAATAAATAACTAGAAAGAAAGAAAGAGAAAAACCACAAAGCAGAATTCTGTAAGCCATTCTCCATATGACCAAGCTGGAAACCGCACTGCCTTTGAAACTCTGGTTTCTAAGTTGGAAACGAGTTGATTGTGTTTGGGCTGCAGGGAACAAATACTAAATCTGATAAGGCCTGCTGCCACTGAGGCAGGGCCATCTGTCCTAGGGATTTGTGTGCTGATAAGGAACTGGGACAAGAGCATTCCAATGAGAGGGCAATAAAACCTAGGGTTTGTGTATAAATAAAAAGAAAAAAGATGGCTGTGGGAATGCTCGGATGAACTAATCCCTAGCGCTGTGCTCGCTAGCCCCTGCACATCCTGCCTCCCAGCGCTCTCTTTAGAGAATCCTCTTGGGCTGGGCTGGGAAGCACAGGAAGAAGAGGATGGTGTGGACTGGCTGATAAAGGCCCTGACTTGTGTCATTTCCCCCTAATATTAACAATCAGATCCTTGTTTCTGAAGGATGTCAGTGCAGAGAATTCTGATGCTGCCTCTGGTCAGGCTAAGGCTGAAGGTGACACTCCTGTGGACAGGAGAAGTCATTACTTCCACTCTCTTGCGTTGCGGCCAAGTAAACGTCAGAGGCTCAAAAGGCCAGAAAAGGACTCAATGCCACCAACGTCTAAATAAACAAGCAAAAAAAAAAAAAAAAAAAAAACCCTCACATTCTTGACTGAACAAGACATCTTCTCATTTGGCTAACTCCTATTCATCTGTCAAGGCCCCATTCAAATACCCCTCCTCTATGAAGCTGCCCATGACTGTTGGCTAACCAGTCTTGCTTCCTGTAGTTTCCTGTGCGTGTGTATATTCCCTGAGGCCACAATCATGTGCAACATGCAGTATAAAAATATTTTTAGATTTCTCTATTTTTCATTGGATTTCACATCCTTGGAGCCAGAGGTGATGGTTTAATAACACTAATCAATGTTGTATCATGGGTATAAGTGCCTAGACTTGGATTCAAATCCTGTTACTAACTAGCTGAGAGACCCTGGGGAAAGTTACTGAACCTCTCCGAACCTCAAGTTCCTCATCAGTAAAATGGGGATAAGAATACTGAATTCATGAATTCTGTGATTCAGGAAATATATCTCAATATGGTTGTTACCAAAAAAAAAAAAAATACTTCAAAGGGTTGTTTCAGGGGTTAAATGAGATAACACATGACTAACTCCTGCACACAGCCAGCTATGTGCCAAGCAGTCACTAAGTGGTCATTTATCACCATCATCATCATCATAACCACTGCTCTGTGTTCTCACAGCCCACCTGGGCTGGCACAAAGTAGGGTTCCATAAACACTTACTGAATAAATTTGGCAAACAGACTTAGTATATCTCATATTTCTGACCAAAAGTGCTCAGCTCACTAATTATATCTCTAGAAAAGTTAATATAATCCTCCTGACGATTGGCTATCTGCGAGGTTAGCACTTATGTGATGAATTAATGTTATACAACAGGGTGTCATAAATTACTAAGAGCCCTAGTTACTGAATCTCTGAATTGCTTCTGGGCTGTCTGTGGTTAAAATGCTACAATGACATCCTCACTGGAAAACACAACCCTGATCAATGATAAAATTTTCCCACTTTGTGGCCATCTAAGTAAGTGGCTGCAAATGCCTCTGGGTCCCCAAAGAGGCTAATATTGCCACAAATAGGGAAAATAACCCCCAGAAAAGGTTTTCTCTCTTGTTCAAAACATTTCAGCTCCTAGCATCTTTAGAGGTAGGAAGACCATTGGACATCATCCAGTCTAGTAGATTTCAAGTATCTTGAAGACACGGAACCCTTTAAAAAATTTTAATGGAAATTTCAACACTTTAATAAAACTGGGGTGGCTTTGAACACAATGTAGAGTAGGGGGAGAAAAAACTATTTGGCCACAGACGCTTCCCCACTTTCCTCTCCTCCAAGATGCCCCTGCAGAACTTCTAGAGCTAGGACACACAGAACTGAAGAAGACAGAACCCTGCCACCTTCTTTAGAGTTGATGACAAGGACAAAAACTAAACATCAGCACGTCTAATAAGCTACAGACATTGGGCAAACGAACATGTCCCCTGAAACTTTCGACATGACTTTGCAATAGGAGTGGGACAGTGACAATGGGGGGATAAGCAGAGCTGCGTGCCATAAAACCCTTGGGGTGCAAGCTGGCATTTTGGTTGGCCACACACAGAGGAAGAAGATTTGCTGAGGGCTCTACCTGAGTGAGGCACCCCAGTGTGCCCCTGGTTCACACACTGGTCTCTTGCATGCTGGGGCACATCTGCAAGAGATGGACAGAATTCCAGGGGGTGCCCCGCCTGCCACAGCGGACCTACCTTGGGCTGGAAGACACGGTTTTCATTTCCAAGATGGTCCACAATCCCAAAGATGCACAACGGCCCGGCAAAGCCCAGCAAGTCGGCCAAGATGCGGAATGTGCTGCTGAGGACCAGGCGTCTCCCAAAGGCATGGCAGAGTGCCCTCCAGATGGCCCTGGCACCCTGAGCATTCTGTGTGTCCTTCCGCTGCCCAGAGAGACCATGGCCAGGTCAGAATGGCCAAGGGCTCATTCATGGCAGGACCCAGCCTCCCAGGATGTCCCCAGATCCTGCTGTCTAGGGGAACCCAGTGGCCACGAACTCTGCAAATAAATGAGCTCCAGGAAGAAATCATGGAATCACCAAGTGCATGGCTGGATGGGTCCGTATCAACACTCATTGTCCAGATGGGTAAACTGAGGCCAGAAGATTACTCAAGGTCACATAGCTTGTCAGGGACTATGTGATGGGCACAGCCTCACACTGAGAGAGATCTGTGCCACACTTACCCATGACCACCTGCCACTGTGTCTGCCTCAGTTTCTCCCCTGGTACTAGCACAGAGGCAGCGAAAGAACACTGGACTTTGAGTCATGAGACTGGTTCTGCCACCTACCAGCTGTGGGTCAGTTCTGGGCAGCCGTGGCCCCACTCAGGGACCGTTTCCTTCCCAGTGATACAGGGAGACCTCTGCCTGGCCAAACTCAGAGTTACTGTAATAGCAGGCTGATATCTCTGCCTTCCAAACTGGGTGAAAATTCCCCGTCACTGAGCTCCAGAGCATGAGCAGCAGCCTAGGGAAGTCCGGTGGGGTCATTTTCCTCATCAGGTCCTCAGTTTCTCCATCTGGACAATAAGTATATTGGGCCATTCCAACTGCAACTGTCCTATGAATCTGTGGGACATAAGGTGGGCATCTTTTCCTCATCAGACCTCAATTTGCCCAGCTGTCCCACCAAGGTTTTGACCCAATGTCTCCCCAGGTCCTTGTCCATGACTTTACACTAGAGGGCAGGGAAGGGGTGGTGTGGCCATGACCCCACTGACCGCCTGGGCGTCGAAGGCCTCACAGAGCCGCCGGTAGTTGGTGAGGGCCCTCATGGCGATGGGCAGCTTCCCAATGGCGCGCAGGTCAATGGGCTTCTTGTGGGCCGTCTTGATGAAGGCATTCATCCACCAGTAGGTGCCCTTGGACAGCAGGTTCACGAAGGGCTGCAGAAAGCGCACTCCCAGGTCCTGCAGGTCCTCAGGGGGCTTCACCTCCCTTGGCGTCTTGAAGAAGATGTATCTCTGTGGGGCACGGCCGATGGGTGAGTGCATGTCCTCACCTCGGCTACCCAGTTCTGCCAGGACCCGGGGCTGTGACGGCCACACTGCATCTCCAACAGATGCAGCCATCCTGCCTCTAACTATTCCCAGGAAAAGGATCCTTCAACCCTGCTTAGTGCCCAATGCCAGGGTGTCCTCAATTTGTGTCTACACAGCGAGGTCTACTGAGTCCTACTGGCTCTGCTGGGTTAGGTTTAAATTGAATCGGAGAGGAACATGGATTCATAAAGAAACCATCACATTTCACAGAGTATACAGAACCCCAAATTACACAGATGTGGGTTGAAATCCTGTCTCCTGGACCAGCCTCATCTAACATGCTTTCCCTTCTCTAAGGGGGTTGGTGCCTGTACCCCAGGGGAGCTATGAAGGAGGGGAGGTAGAGCAGCCTGAGAAAGGAAAAATAAAGTAGCACGTCACTCATCAGAAGGCCCAAACTAGAAAGGACTGCAGGGCGGGAAAGCATTTCTCATTCATTGTGAGTGGATGATGCTCTGCAGCAGTGACTGAAACTGTAAACACACAGAGCCTTTGAGCTGGCAACCGCTGCTTGGTCTCACGCCCACAGAAATAAAAGCACCAACACACACAGATACAAGCATATTCAATATGCATAATTATGGAGGCAAGCACTTGGCACCAAGGCAAACACCCATCAGGAAGGTGATAGCTGAATAAATGATGTGTCGTCCACTCAATGGAAAATTATGCAGCCATTAAGAAAACTGAATTAGGGATGTCATGCGGCTTGGAAGGAGTCCTAAGACATTATTTGTTGGGTGAGAAAAGCACAATGCAGAAAACCATGCAATATGATCCCACTTGTAGGAAGCAAATATTTAGGGAGAAAAGCATCTATTTACGTGTGTTGACAGAAAAAGAAAACCTGAACAGATATTTTAGATAAATGCGTATGGCGTTATATTAACAAAAACACAGTATGGAAAGACAAACTGGGTTACTCACCTGGTTAAGCAGGAAGGTGGGGACACAGGTAGGGAAGGAGAAGGCTGACACCGAGGTGGGGAAGAGAGAGGGAGGGTGGGAAAAGACCAAGGACTACAATGCAAAGGACACAACGCAGCCAGGCCTACTCGTTAAAGAATACATATGAGTGTATGACTTCTGACCAGCACTGCCCATGGAAAGGCAAGAGCCTTCAGCAAGATGCTGCAGGTATGTGCTTTTGTTTTGTTTTGTTTTTGGTGTTAGGGATGGAACTCACGACCTTGCACTTGCCAGGCAGGTGCTTACACCACTGAGCTAATTCCTCTATATGAGTGTATGAAAACATTAAAGCACAACCAAGTCTCCCTACCT
>PVJX010007994.1:0-67874 GCA_004027295.1 Dolichotis patagonum | reverse complement strand
CAGCCTTTCATCCACCAGGGTGCCCCACAGGCAGCCACAGATGGCAGAAACACTTCACAAACCCTTTGAGACACCCTGACTGTTCAAATGCTGTGCTGGAGGCTGGGGTCCCTGCCTCATGAGGCTTCCATTCTGGGACAGTGGGTGATCGACAGCTCAATGGTGGAGAAGACCTGAGGAGACTGTGCCCTAGTGAACATTGGTGGGCAAATGTCAGTAGGGCGGTTTCATACTGAGAAGTTGGGGCCTGCTCCAAAGAGGTGATAAGGACTGAGCCCTAACAAGGCACGAGCTCGGGGACCTGGCAGGGGGGTATCCTGGATTCCTGTGGTGGCCTCAGCCAAGGGTGGCCCCAGTGTCTCTGGTGGCCTGGGAGCTCTGGCAATACACAGGGTCAATCTGTGCCCAAGAGGCCATGCCAGCAGAGCACCAGGCCTGATGTCAGAGCAATGGCCGAGGTTTTTTTTATAATTTTTAAATTTTGAAATAATTATAATTGTAGAGTCCCAGAAAGTTGAAAAGAAAAAGCTCTCAGATACCCTACCTAGTTTACCCCAATGGTCACATTTTACACAATAGCAAAGCCAAGGCATTGACATTAGTATATTGAGATCATCTGGTTCTGTGTCACTTTACTGGGCATGTGGATTTGTGCAGCTGTCACCAAGATTAAGGTACAAGTTACAAGACTGTTTCCTTACTATGGAGACTTCTGCCCTGTTATTGCTGCAACCAACCCTGGCTCTGTGCTGGACTGTTTCCTGCTCCCATAACAAGTTACTGCAGACTGGTTGAGTTATTAAAACTGCGGCTCCACCTTGATGACCCTTTCCAATTCTATTCACTTCCCAGAGGCTCCACATCTACATACCATAGTTGGGTTAAGTTCCCACTCTCTTACCACCTTACAGTGAAAATCAAATTTCAACACATAGACTTTAGGCACGCACAGAAACTATCTCCAAACCATATCACCTTGGTAACCACCAAGCTGTTCTCCATTTTTATAATTTGCTGTTTTCAATATGTTCTATAAATGAAATCATACCACTTCTGTTTCCTGTAATTATTGACATGGATGTAGCTTATGTCTGCCATTTTAGTTTTTGCTTGACTTCTGCCGTGTTGTTTCTCTGTTTTCTTTTTCTGCCTCTCTGTGTGTTACTTGAACATATTTTGAGCATTTCATTTTGGTTTATCTGCAGTGATTTTTATTATATCTCTTAGTATATATTTCTAGTGGTTATTCTAAGTACTGTATTATAAACATGTAGAAACCTAACCTCTCCTTATGCCTCTTCCCCCTCTCCCATTTATAATGTAATTTTCTTAAATATTTCCTCTACATACATTGAGACATCAGACAGTGTTATAAATTTTGCTTCAACTGTTGAATGTTGTTTACAAAACCTGAGGGAAGAGGCATATTATATTTACTCAGTCCTATTCTTTGTCTTGTTCCTTCTTCTGAATATCAAGTGATCCTTTCATAATTTGCTTTCTGGGTAGAGACCTTCCATTATTGAGAGAGAGGGGGAGGGAAGGAGGAGTCCTGTAGGCAGCAGACTCTCACTTTTCCTTTGAGAATGTTTAGATTCCCTCTCATTCCTGGAAGATAGTTTCACTGGGTATAAAACTCATGGTTGCAGGACCTTTTCCTTCAGTGCTTTAAAATGTTTTCCATTTCTTTCTGCCTCCCATGATTCCTGATGATAAACCCATACTATATGAGTTGTGTCTTCTGTAGGGAAGGAAGGTGGTAAGTCTCTGGCTGTTCTCAGGATTTTTGTTTTTAAAATTTTAGAGGTTTGACTGTGATGTGTTTCAAAGTGGATTTCTTCCAGTTTATATGGTTTGAGGTTCATTCAGCTTCTTGAATCTGTAGGATTACATCTTTTGCCAAGTTTTGGGAATTCTCAGTGATCATTTTGTTAAATTCCAGAGGTCTATAAGGTGCTGTTTGTTTCTGTCAGTCTATTTTTCTGTTTTTCAGACTGGGTTATTTTTATTTTTATCTTCAGACACATCGGATTTTTCTGCTGTCTCCTCATTGCTTCAGTGGAGTCAGCCATTGAGTTTTTTTTAATTTCTATTACTATAATATTTTTAAAAT
The DNA here is from genome assembly GCA_004027295.1 of Dolichotis patagonum. NCBI lineage: Eukaryota > Metazoa > Chordata > Mammalia > Rodentia > Caviidae > Dolichotis > Dolichotis patagonum. The sequence continues at coordinate 65,761 of PVJX010007994.1, read as the reverse complement.
TTTATTTGTTATAACATTTTTAAAATTTTGGTTATTCTTTATTTCCTTGCTGAGACTTTCCATATTTTCATGTTTGAATCATGCTTATCAGTGTGAGGATTTATTTTATTTTATGGATGCTGGGGAATGAACCCAGGGCTGTCAGGCTAGGTTACATCCCCACTTCTTTTTAATTTTTTTAAAAAAATTCTGAGACAGAGTCATGCTAAGGTGTTAAGTTCTCCAGCCTGTCGAACTTGGGTCCTCCTGCCTTGGCCTTCCAGACTGGTAGGATTACAGGCATGTATCCCCCACACCCAGTTTCAAGGCATCTTTTTTAATGGGTGTTTTAAAAATCTTTGTCAGATCACTCAAACATTGGTATCAATCAGTGTTCTGTTTGTTGATGGTATTTTCTCATACAAATTCAGATTTTCCTGGTTCTTGCTGTGACAGGTGATTATTTTTTATTGGATCTTGAACATTTGAGGTAGTGTGTTGAGAGTCTAGATCACATTCTTGTCTTCTGTTTCACAGCTGTCTTTTCCTGACCACAGCCCAGTGGGCAGCGAGGGACTTTGTCTCGTTACTGTTGGGAGTTGGCGATGAGGCGAGGTTGGCTTGACCATTTCTGCCTGGTGTTTTTACAATGAGAAAACCCTGTTCTGGGGGAACCAGGAGAATAATCGCTTTCTGTCCTCATTCTTGATACTGCAGAGATGTGTGCTCCTAGGTGATACAGAGAGGGTACTAGGGACAGCTTTTCGACTCCCGTCCTCAGGGACACCATTGGTGACCTGGCTGTAAGGCCCAGGGTGATGGACACCACTCCAGGCTGAAGCATGTAGTGTGAGAGCTGGACAAGCCAGGCTTATGCACTACAGGCCTGTTGGCCAAGCATTCCTCACCAACGTGCCTTGTTCACTAATCTCGAAGTGACGTCTGTGCTTCAACTCATCTCACATTCAACTCCTGCATTCAACTCATCTCACAATTCCCACCCTTCACCAACTTGGCCTCTGAATTGTTGCCCTAGTATAAGGCAATGCCAGGTCCCTCCAAGGCTCTTGGGGAGTGTTTGTGGGGGTGGGCAGTGGGGTTGGGGGGTTTCTGCTACTGTGTCTTTTGTGCAGTGTAGCATTGACAGTAATCTGACTGTGTCTCCAAATCAAGAGGTAGGCCAAGGACAGACCTGAGCCTTGACTGGTAAGACCTGGCACAAAAGGGGTTGGAAGGTGGGCATGGCTTCACATACCTGTAATCCCAGCATTTGGGAGGCTGAGGCAGGAGGATCAAGGGTTGGAGCCCAGCCTGGGCTACACAGTGAGTACAAGGCCAGCCTGCATTACGTATTGAGATCCTGTCTCAAAAAACCAAAAAGAAGGGGGAGCGCAGGGAGCTGAGGAAGGTAGTGGCGTCTGGCTGGGGCCTGCAGCAGACAGGGAGGCTGCCAGGAGGAGGGAAGTAGGAGCTCAGGACCACTCCTGGCCAGAGGACAGGATAGGGACAGGCCTGTGATGTGGTGCACCTCTAGAATAAGAATTTCATGTAGCAAGAGCACTGGGTACTCTAGGATGGAGGCAGTTAGGGGCGGTGGGCCACACAACAAAGTGTCAGGGCCGAAGCACCCCTGGGAAGCCACTGCCTGCTCTGGAAACTGGGCTCTACTATCGCCCAGCATAGGGGTGCCTGGCCATCCCTGAACCCCTCCCAACCCCCAGCAGTGGGGCTGCCAGAGAAGGGAAGGAGGCCTCTGAGTGTGCTTTTGCAGGAAGCTCCGAATGGAGATGTGGATGTACACAGGTGCCTGAAACTGCTCCCGTGGCTAGAGAATGGAGAAGAACCCAAAGACCTTGTCCCTAGCTGCCCTGAACAGAACTAGTTTCTAAGAATGGCTTCCTGCTCCCAACCAGCTCCACTGCCCTAGGGATGGCATCCAGTAGGAAGAACCGAAACCCCGAGAGGAACCCCAGAGGGAAGAATCCAGCAACTTCGCTGATTCATTTCCCTTGCATGTGATGTGGGGTCAGAAGCCTCAGAGCCACAGTCCTGGGTTCCAATTCCAGCATTGCTGTGGATTCCCACTGACCACTTCTCCTTCTGTACTTGGTGAGGGCAGTTCAGGGTCAGGACCCAGTGAGGTCACATAAGGAAGGGTAGGGAAGTGAGCCAGGCTTGGGGGGGGTGCTACTGCTGCTGGAGCCCAGAAGCCACTGCACTGGGACGGTCACTCACATTCTCTATCTGAAAAATGGTCTGCTGAAGTCTTCTCTCTCTTCCTGTTGGCTGGTAGCCTTCTCCTTGTTGATTCTTGAGTGTTTATGGAGTCTTTATGTACTCCAGATACATGTCCCTTCTATGTATGCTCTCTGAGATCCTAGCCTGGCTCTTTATTTCTTTTTCTGGGACCTTTAGTAAGCAAAAATAACAAATATTAATGGAGTCAATTTGATTACTAGTTTATTTTTAACATGTTGTTTAAGAGATCCTTCTCTAGCTGAAGATTATAAAAATAATCTATTCAGTTCAACCAAAAACAAGCAAAAAACCTGCTCTTATTCTCCTCAAACCTATGGTCCACCTGGAATTGATGCATTGTATGGTGTGAGGCAGGGATTTGAAGGGGTGCGTAATCAGATAATTGTGACAGCTCCTATTGCTTCCTGGTGTGGACAGAAAGATGTGAATAAGTAGGAGCAGGATGAGGGACAGGAGATAATTCTTCCTGAAGAATCAGACCTGGGAGGGAAGGAAGTGGAAGACTATGGAGTAAGTTTTCCAGCAGAGTCCACAAGGCTGGAGATGCAGGAGGTCAGGGACAGAGAAGGGCTGGCACAAGAGGGAGGTCTTGGGGGTTAAATTCAGGGGTAGAGACAGGAAAGAATGGGGGAGTACCAGGTAATCATGGTCTTGGCTCTGGTCCCGTTTTCCCAGGACATAGCTGGAGATGAGGGCTGGGATCTCTGACAGATTGCTGGGCAGAACAAGAAGTGCTTTGAGTACTACCTGCCAGAGATCCCAAGGGGGAAAGTTGGCAAAGGAGACTGCACTGGAATGGGCAGAGAACAGGGACAGTCAGTGAAGAAATGGGTGTGGTGTGATATTTGCACTCACTGTTTGCAAGGATCTCACTGTAACCCTGGCCTCTCTCACATATGAGGGGAGCAAGGCTTGGAAATGGGCCAGATGTGCTCTGTGCTGACTGGCCATGCTGGATGCCCAACTGGGTGTGCAGGACATGGCTGTCCATATGGAACAAAGGACTTCCACACCAGGGAAGGGAGTGGAACAATGCAGCAGAGAGATTATACTAGGCTCACAGACTCTGCAGCAAGATGGCCAAGGTCAGCCTCCCAACTCTGCCACCACCTGCCCTGTGGGGAACTGGGCAGGTCATTTCACCTCTCCAGCCTCAGTTTACTCATCTGTAAAATGTAGCAGAGCTTTGTGCAGTCAGCATGCTACCAGTGCCTTGTAAATAGTAAACATGAACTGGGTGTAGTGGCACATGCCTGTAATCCCAGCACTTGGGAGGCTGAGGCAGGAGGATCATTGCAAATTCCAGACCACCCTGGGCTACAAAGTGAACTCAAGGCCATCCTGAACTGCATAGTGAGACCCTGTTTCAAAAAGACAAAAACAAACAAATAAATAGTAAACATGGTCTTTAGAAAAGGTGCTCAACCTCATTTGGGCATGTGAATCATGAAGACCACTATGAAAAAGCAGTTCATGCACCTATACTGGCATAAACGAAGGCAGCAGAGACCCTTCCACATGGCTGCTAGTGTGTCACACAGGGGAAATGGCTTTGCAGTACCGTCAAAGCTGAACACCAGCTACCAGTGGCTATGCCACCCACCTGTGATCTCAAAGGGCCTGGGTGACCCCTCTTGCAGGGCATTCCTCATGGTTTTTCTGCCATGGCTCAGAGCTGGGCCCTGTTCATCAGCAGAAGGGATGATCTGCAGCAGAGTGCACACAACACTACAGGATTCAGAGTAGACACTGCCACTCGTATACTCAGGACAGAAAGAAGCACACAGATGGGATTCTGCTTCTATAAGGTTCCCAAACAAGCCACAAAAAAGATGCCATTCTGGGAGACAAATATGAATGGTTACACCCAAAGAAAAGCCAGATAAGGATTAAATCAGAAAAGAGGGTGCTGATTGCCTCAGGGAGGGTCATCTTGCTGGGTCTTAACATCAACTCTATGGTTCCTCCTCAGAACTGATGACCCGAGTGTAACACAGCGACACCCCTCTGCTGCTACAGGTGGGGCCCTGTGTCCACCCATCCCTCAACCCACCACACAGCTTCAGGTCCCTCTGTGCAATCAGTCAGTGCACCTGCTGCCCTTCAGGGAGAGCCTCCCAGTCCCACCCTGGGTACTCTCAGGGTGCGCAGGTCCCGGCAGCGAAGGCACGGGGATACAGGTGTCTGCCTCCAGATCCGACCTGGTCTCACGCCGTGTGCCCCAGCTCCAGTACCCAGCCCCGGCTACCTGGCTCGGTCCTTGGCAACACAGGGATTCAGGATCGGTTTCCCATCAAGCCCCCTGCTGCGGACCATGGGTGGGAACTGTCCCACTCTTGGTCGCCCAATCTGTGAATGCGCCAGTTTCCTGGGGCCAGCAGGGAGTCGTGTGGCTTGGCTGGCCTCTGGCTCCTCTAACAGACGCGCCCACCCCACCAGGATAAGCTCCGGGCTACGTGCCCAGCAGGCTTCCTCTCTGGCCTCAGTTCCGTGGACGAAGGCTGTACTCCAAGCCTGGACGCACGGAGACCTAGCCCTGCTCCCGGGGACGTAGATTCAGGTCAATTCGGACACGTGGGACCCAGGAACGCCCTGCTGAGGTCCCCTCTCTCAGCGCTTTAAAAGGAGTGGCGGCATCGCCCTTTGAAGGCACGCGGTGGGGCCAGGCGGGCGCGCAGCGCGGGTCAGAGCGCCCTCTGGAGGCCGTCTCCGATCCCGCCCCTACCGCGTGCCCCGCCCCCGGCGGCCCCGCCCCCGATCTCGGGCGGCGCAGGCGCGCTGCTCGGTGCTCCGCGGGCGGTGAGAGCGAGGCCGGTCCGCATCCGCGCGGCGCTCAGCGCCTCATTCATGCTGGGCAGCGGCTGCGCGGCCACGCATTGGAGCCCAGGCGCGGCGGCCTCGGCCTGGGCGGCCTGCGTGGCTTCAGCGGCCCCGCGGCGGGGCGGGTGGCGGCGGGACGCGGCGATGGCCGGCGGCGGGGCGCGCCCGGGGGAGGCGGGTAAGTAGGGGTGCAACTTTCCCCTCGGTACTGCGAGGCGGGCGGCGGGCAGTGGGCGGGGAGCCGGGCAGGAGCTCTGGGCCGGGCCCAGTGCGGTCGGGCGCTGGTGGGGCTCCGGGCCCGGGCCGGAGCTGGGTGGCTTCTCCGGCGGACGCGCACCGTACCGGGCGGGGGCGTCTCACCGCGCCGGGCAGGGGGCGTGCGCGGGGACTGCGGCGCGCGTGTCCGCGGCCCGCGTGTCCCTGCGGCGGGGCCCAGCGTCCGCGTGTGTCCGGGCGCGGTTGCGGCGCCGGCGCGGATCGGACCGCGGCCCCAGGCGCCTCACGGCCTCCGTTCCCCGGCCTGGCCCGTCCCGGCCCCGCGGCAGCTCTCGGGGAAGGCGGGCACGGCCCCTCCTCCGCAGCGGGGAAAGTTTGCGCAGCCGGGCCCGGAGGGCCCCGCGAGCGCCGGGCTGTTGGCTGCACACAGGCTGCATCTCGGCTGGACCCGGCTGCCTCTGGGGTACCGGGCCGGCGGCCTCCAGCGTGGGCAGGGCCGCGCAAGCTGAGTTGGGCTGGGGGCTGCACCCCGCCCGCCCCGGGCGCGGGTGGAAGTTGGAGCTGCTCTTTGGGCCGCGTTCCTCTCTATCCTCCGGCGGGTCTCGGTCTGGCCCAGGCCCGCAGGGCCCTGCGGGCTGGAGGGCGCGGTGCCACCGGGAGGCGTCCATCTCGGCCTTCCCGGCCTCCCCTCTCCGGGCCTCCTGGGGTCGTCCAGCTCCCCGCGAGGCTTCCGGGGCTTCCTGGCCAGTCCCGGGCCTGGTGCTGTGCGGCGTCGCTGACCGCACGAGCTGACTGGGGTTGCCCCAGGAACGGATGCGCAGACCTCCGAGAGGCCCCTCCATCGCTGGAGATCCCAGGTGCAGCCCTGGAAAGGGAGTGCACCGGGCTTCGGGCGACTGGCTGCCCCTGGTGTCTTTGGTTCATGTTGGGGGTGCTGGGGCCACGCCCCTTGAAAGAAAAGGTATGTGGGGAGGAACATGGCTGAGCCTGTGCCCCCTCAGCTTGGCTCTTGGCTGCCTGGGGTGTCCCTGCTACCGCACCTCTCCACCCTGATCCTGGGTTTCTTCTGTGTCCCATTGGTTTAACCTGTGTTCCCCTGGCCTTGGGGAACACCCCCAGATCTCCTCCTGTCCTTGGTTTGAAGTGTGCAGGGAAGACAAGACGGGTGCCACATCTGCTTTGCCCAGCCCTGCAAGGAGCACCCAGTTGGTGCCCTGGATAGAGGTGTGAGCCCGACAGCTGAGAGGGGTCCCGGAGTGGAGGGTCAGCTGCAGGGACATCCTGGGTGGAGGCCTGCCTCTGTCAACCAGGCTAGCCAGTCCTTGAGGCCATGGGGTACACTCTGGGGAGGGACAGAAGGTGCTTGCGGACAAAGCACACAGCCGGTTGCTGGGCTACTGGGGCCCCCAGGTGGCTGCCTGGGCATTTGGACCCCCAGGAAAGCCCCTGTGATTTAAGCAATTGGCTGGGGAGAGGGTGGCTCAGGGAAGGCAAAGCAGGACTCCAGGGCTCTCAGGTACCTGGTACCTGGAAAACAGGGCTCTGTGAGACCACCTCCTATGACCTCCAACAGCCAAGGGAGAGTGGCACGGGCAGCCTCTCCCCCGGGTGCTGATAGGAACCACTGGGCAGTATGGCAATGTCTTCCCCATCCCCCCAAGCCCAACCTGCCCAAGTCCCAGGAGGACCCAGAGTGGGAGGCGATGGCCAGCAGGCTCTCCTCTTTGCAGAGGGCTCCGGCCTTTGTTTCTTAGGGTGAGGAGTCATGGTGTTGTCAGGGCTGGGAGAGGGACTGAATGACTGCTCTGTACGCTCCATCAGCTAGGTGTCCTGTTCCTGCAGGAGTGAAGCTGCCTGCCCTCTGGCCTAGCCCCCACCCGCTGGGAGTTTGGCCTTCCTTCTACCCCCGCCCCCTCCAGCTGCCTCAGTGGGGCACCTCTACACTGGCTTCACCCTCCTGGTCTGGCTCCAACTCAGCCCACTGCCTATAAGGGAATCTGCAGCACCATTCACCACCTGCTCGGTACCTCTGGCAGGTTCCTACCAGGCCTCAGACTCCTACCCCCATGAGTGTCGTGTGTGCCTGGTCCTTCTAGAATAGGTAGAAGGACCTTTCCAGGACCCTCTGCCAGGAGTGGCCAGTGCTTCTCCTTAGAGCCCCGAGTCTGTGGATGTTCCCCTTCCCTCCCCAGCAGGCCCAGCGGGTAACCAGGCCTTGGCAAAGTGCATTGTTCCTGGGCAGGCCACAGGTGGAGGCCTGGTGGAGGTGAACCCAGCAGGTTGTCTGGCTGTCTGTTGTCTCTGCTTTGTCTGAACTGGCCAGGTGACATTGGCTATGTCTGAGCTCTAAGTCCTGCACTCTCAGGCAGAGGAAGTGGCCCAGGCATGTTCCCTGGCCTTTGTTCCATAGTGGGAACAGGGGAAAAGCCATGGCTCAGGAACCCTTCTCTAGGCCAACAGCCCTGTGCCCTGGGCCAGTCCTTTCTCAGCAGCCACTGCTGGGAGGCAGGCAAGGGAGTAGGCCCAGGGCTGGGCTGGAGTTTGGATGGTGGCTTCTTCAGCCGGGTCCCTCCCGTTTAATATGAAAAGTAGGGCCCGTAATTGCATTAAGACGTGTGTAATTATCCTGGAGGAGGGGAGCGCCCAGCCCCTGGTAATTGCAGGCCTGCTTTGAACTGATAAATGCTGAGTGATTCATGTTTTCTTTGGCGTTCACATGTACTCTGCTTGAAGCCCGACCCGCTGCCTCTGCAGGGAACCTGTTCTCTGGCTCCCTGATCTGCTGTGGGCTGCCTGAGGGCAGGTGGTAGAGGGTGGAGACTCTGGTCCTGGCGCCCTGTGGAGGCTGTTCTCCACTGTTCTTGGGGCCCTGGAAAGGTGGCTGACAGCCTGTTGGCAGGGTCCCTGCAGGGTGACACAGCCTTGCTTCTTTTGCTCTGGGGCCCTGCCTCAGTTTACCTTGCTACACAATGGATGCTCTCAGGGGACACGCTGGATAGGGTGTGTGGAAAGGCAGGGCACAATCGGGGCCAGTGCTGTCCTGCCGAGGCCTGGCTGTCCCTTCATTTGTTCACTCATTCATTCACAGTAACTCAGGCCTCCTGGGTTTGGGGCTAGGCTCTGGGGCACTGAGGCAAACCACATGGAGCTGCACTGGGGAGAGTGGGGACAGTAAGGGACAGAACCCATTTGGGAGCCTTGTGGTGCAGGGTAAAACAGGTGACAAGGAACAGGTCTGGGAGATGTCATGTCTGATGCTGATGGGTGTCTGATGCTGACAGACACCCGAGTGGGCGTGGGCAGTGACCCCATGCCAGGTAGGACATGAGGCATGGGGTGGACCCACTGTGGCGAGCTCCCCATCTGACTTCTGTCTTCTAGCCTCAGCTTCCCCACCTGTGAGGCTGCCAGGCCCTGGGGAGGGTGCTGTCTGGTGACCACTTGGGGGACTTGAGGCAGGTCCTGGGGGCACTGCTGGCACCGAGAGGGTGGTAGTTTTGCTAGCATTTTTGGGCAGGCTGTGACTGTCCCTCTTTTCTCCCTAAGAGAAGAGCTATAGAATGATATTGTCTGGATTTGACTATGCCTGGCTGCCCACTGCTCTGCTGCAGGGAGGTGAGCTTTTCCAGAGGCAGTGGGGGCTCCAGAGTCAGTGGGGGTTCAGAGGTCAGAGGCATGGCCTGAGCAGCTGTGTCCTGACACCCCAGCTTAAGTGACATGGGTGGAAGGTGCCAAGCACCACACTATCCAGGCAGATGAGGGCTCTGTTGGGTGGAGCTGTGGGGAGGGCAGTGCCCTGGAAGTATGGCGTGGGCAGTGCTGAGTGGTGGGGTCCTGGGCTGTACAGGTCTGGTCACACAGGACATGGATACTTGGGGAGGTGCTGAGGGCAAGAGGGGCCCCTAGACCCCAGTGCTACCCTCCCCTTTTTGGCCATTCCTGTTGGCTTGGCATTAGTGTGAGGCTGAGGGCCAGAGTCTGAGTCCATCCTGAGCCTGGAGGGCCAGTGGGGTGCAGTGTGCGTGGGAGGCGCACATAGCCCAGCTTCTCACCACTCCTGAGAGTCGCTCTTGGAGGATACAGTGGGTGGATGGGACCCCACGGAGGGCAGCCCAGACTGCTCCTGACAATGCTGACAAGCACTGCCCACGTGACCGTGGGGTCCTTGTGGGGCCCTCATGAATTTGCAGGATGCACTCAGTGTATTAGAGAGTGCCCAGTGGGGATTGGCACAGGATGCCAGGCACAACCTCTGCCAGGCACCTAATGGGGACCTGGGGTACAGCTGGGGTCAGGGTTGCTAGGACCCAGGCCACCACAGCCCTGTGTGTCCCTGTGTGCACAGGTCTGGGCCTCTCTTATCCCTTGCCCAGGCCAACCCCAGGGTAGACACAGCCCCAGAAGCCAGGATGGGATCACTAGGGCTTAGGCCCACTGATTTCCTGGGGATGTGTGAAGGTGGCACTGAGCGGCAGAGCCTATCCTGTGTGTCCTCTGTAGGGTGACAGTAGTCTTGTGCATCGCAATAGCTTCAGCCAGGGGATGTTTCCCATCCTGGGGACAAGGCCTTGGGGGTCTTGCTTCCTAGGCCATGGGTGGGCTCTCCCTTGTAGGTGCTGTTACCCAAATTAGAGTGTCAGCTGAGTCCCCATGTTAGACCCCTGGTCCTTGTCTCCCACTGCATTCTGGCATCCTGTGCTGCTTTTGGTGGCTGCAGCTTGGTCTCAGTGACTCCTGGCTCACTGCTCACTGCCTGTAGGACAGAGGGCCAAGGTGGTACACACTCTCTCTCTTTCCTTGTACAGGGTGTCAGGGTCTTCTCCCAGGCAGAGTGTAGTGCCCATGTGGCATGGGCACTTGTGAGCAGTGGAGTGTGTGTCTGGGTGCTTGCACTGTGCCCATACTCACTGACACCCTCTCTTGCCTGTTTTCCCCAGGGCTGAGTTTCCTGATCCCGTGATGGCTAGCCCTGCAGGACCTGAGCTCTACGGAGCCAGGCCCCGGATCGCCATGCCACTACCACCTCTGAGCCCACGTGTGTTTCCCATGCTGCTACTCCTGCTCCTGGGTGGTGCTCGGGCTGCCATGGGCTCACCCAGGGCAGGTGGGGGTCCTCAGCCTGCCTTCCGCACCTTTACGGCCAGCGACTGGGGCCTCACCCACCTAGTGGTCCACGAGCAGACTGGCGAGGTGTACGTGGGTGCTGTGAACCGCATCTACAAGCTGTCAGGGAATCTGACCCTGCTGCGGGCCCATGTAACGGGCCCTGTGGAGGACAATGAGAAGTGCTACCCACCCCCCAGTGTGCAGTCATGCCCGCACGGCCTGGGCAGCACTGACAATGTCAACAAGCTACTGCTGCTGGACTATGCCGCCAACCGTCTGCTGGCCTGTGGCAGTGCTTCCCAAGGCATATGCCAGTTCCTGCGGCTCGATGACCTCTTCAAGCTGGGCGAGCCGCATCATCGCAAGGAGCACTACTTGTCAAGCGTGCGTGAGGCTGGCAGCATGGCGGGTGTGCTCATTGCTGGGCCGCCAGGCCAGGGCCAGGCCAAGCTCTTTGTGGGCACGCCCATTGATGGCAAGTCCGAGTACTTCCCCACTCTGTCCAGCCGCCGGCTCATGGCTAACGAGGAGGATGCGGACATGTTCGGCTTTGTGTACCAGGATGAGTTCGTGTCCTCACAGCTGAAGATCCCATCGGACACGCTATCCAAGTTCCCAGCCTTTGACATCTACTATGTGTACAGCTTCCGCAGCGAGCAGTTCGTCTACTACCTCACCCTGCAGCTGGACACGCAGCTGACCTCGCCCGATGCTGCAGGCGAGCACTTCTTCACCTCCAAAATTGTGCGGTTGTGCGTGGATGACCCCAAGTTCTACTCATACGTGGAATTCCCCATCGGCTGCGAGCAGGCTGGCGTGGAGTATCGCCTGGTGCAGGATGCCTATTTGAGCCGGCCCGGCCAAACCCTGGCCCGCCAGCTGGGCCTAGCAGAGGACGAGGACGTGCTGTTCACCGTGTTCGCCCAGGGCCAGAAGAACCGCGTGAAGCCGCCCAAGGAGTCGGCTCTGTGCCTGTTCACACTCAGGGCCATCAAGGAGAAGATCAAGGAACGCATCCAGTCCTGCTACCGTGGTGAGGGCAAGCTGTCACTGCCCTGGCTGCTCAACAAAGAGCTGGGCTGTATCAACTCGGTGAGCAGCGCAGGTGGGGCGGGTACTCAACACCTGGCAGGGTACATCCCTCCCCAGCTACCCACATCCTCCTGTGTGCCAGGTCTGGCCTGTGAGGCCGGAAATTGGGTCTGCACCCAGAGCACTGGCCCCAAAACCAGCTTCTGGACATGACACTGTCCTGGGCTCACAAGCCCCTGGGCACATTGGACAGAGCCCTGACCATGTACCTTGCACTGTGCTGGGTGGTGGCCTGTTCCATCTTGTACCTATTTTCCAGATGAGGTGACTGGGCCTCAGAGAGGTGGGTTGACTTCCTCAGAGTTATACAGCCATTAAGAGGCAGAGTCAGGGCCTGACTTAAACTGGGCAGGAAGTGTGTGTTTCTACTCCATTGTCCTGGCCACCCGTGTACCTTCCTGCCTAACCTCCACTTCCCCCCACAGTGGGAACTGAGGCCATTCCACATTGGGTGGTCTGCAACTGCAGGCTCAGAGGCTCCTGGACTGGGCATCACCCAAATCTGCCTTGCCCTCAGGCCCTCTGCTCCTGGGATTCCTCTCTGCCCAGGAAAAGTGTCCTGCTCTGGGTGCAGTTTTCCCATGTCTGAACCAGGCCAGCCTGGGGTGGATAGGAGTGTCCCTTCCACTCTTGTCAGGAGTTTTCCTGTGCAGATGCAGTCCCTCACCCCTGGGCTTCTCAAGGCATGTGGAGAAACTGAGGCTTGCAAGGGCAGTGCTTCACCAAGACCCTACTGTGTGCTCTGCACCCTGGGTCTTGCCTCTTTCTCCCTGGGGTGCTGTCGGACAGTCCCTATCTGGCCTGGCCCGCCTTTTCTGCTCTGGTTAGAGCCTCTCCCTGGAGCATCTCAGGCCCCCAGAGGGGACTGGCATCTCTACTACCCTACCCTTTCCTCCTTGACTTTGCAGTTCGGCAGCCCTCCACATCTCTGGATCTTTACTGTTGATTGCTGCCTGCAGCCCAGCAGGCCCCTCATGTCTTACACCACCCGCATGCCTGTGCACTGCCTTTCATGGCCACTTTCCCTTAGCAGGGGACTGTGCCCTCCAACATCCCTGCTTTGGCTGTCCACTCCTCCCTGTCCATCATGGTGACCTTTGGGATCCTGAGTGCCATGGGGCCACACTTGGCAGACTGAGGGCACTGGTCTTTCCCCAGGGTGGGGTGTTGAGCCATGCTGGTGGGGTACAGAATGTGTGGGCCCTGGGTATGCTTGCTTGGACTGAAGTAGTCCTGCCAAGGCTGTTTCTCTGTGAGCTGGGAGCCTGGAGGCTGTCTGTGGGGCTGTGACCTCTCATAGCTGGGTACTGGCCTCGTGGAGATCCTCTGCAGGCTTTGTGCCTCCTCCCTACCCCTGGTGGGGAGAAGACACCCGCAAACCAGCTCTCACCCCTACAGCCCCTGCAGATCGATGATGACTTTTGCGGTCAAGACTTCAACCAGCCGCTGGGGGGCACGGTCACCATTGAAGGCACACCCCTATTTGTGGACAAGGACGATGGCCTGACTGCTGTGGCTGCCTACAACTACCGGGGCCGCACTGTGGTGTTTGCCGGCACACGCAGCGGCCGCATCCGCAAGGTCAGGCCTGGTTGGGGTGGAGGATGGAGGTGGTTGAGAAGGCAGCTCTGTGACAGGGTGGAGGAATAGCAGGCCGAAGTGCAGGCCAAGTTGAGTGGGGGCAGGGTGGGTCGTGTGGCCCCCTCCCTGCCTCCCTGCTCCAGGCCTGGGAGATCTGGTGTCTGCTGAGACAGCGCTCTGCCTGCTCCAGCCACCCTGCCCTGTGCTAAGGCCAAGGGCAAGGCAAGGACACCCCCCTCAGCCTGCCAGAGCTTGTGTGGAGGAGTTGAGTGACTGGTGGGACCCCTGTGGTAAGGGCGGTGCCATCCAATAGCTCCTCTGGTTTCTGGGTGCCCACCACCCTGAATGCCAGGCAGGATAGAACTGGAAACTGAGCAGGACAGGGGAGGCTCCTGGATGCTATGTGAGGAGGGGTGCTGCCCGTGGGTGGACAGGCAGTGGCAGAGAAGAACCCTGAAGCTGGAGAGGTTGCCCGGGCATCCTCAGGTCTGTTGAACAGGGGATTTGGAGATGAAATAACAGCCCCAGGCTCTATGCTAATAGAGGTCCTCGTCTACCCACTTGTCCTGCACCTGTGCATGGGGTTGGACTGCCGACCCAGGGGCCCTGAGGTGGAGCATCCTGTGTTCTGCTCCCTGCATTGGTGGGAGGGACAGGGGCAGGCCAGCTCAGCCTGTGCTTTCCCATCAGTGTGACCCCTCCTTCCTGGACCCACTGTGGGGGGGGTAGCTTCTGGTGAGGGCTGTCCCAGTGTGGTCTTGAGGTCTGCCCTCTGCTTACTGTTCTTGCAGTGAGTGTTGGGCAGCTTCAGAACAGTACAGTGGGGGAGGTGGTGCCTGGTGTCCGTGGACCTGGTGTTGGGAACGCAAATGGGTGACCCCAGCTCTGCTGTCAGAGCCCAGGGTGCAGGACCTAGTTCTGGGCATCTGTTCTTCCCACCACAAAGATGCCAGGCTGGGTGGAGAGGTAAATGGGGTGGCCTGGTGATTTCAGAGCCCTTGAGTCAGGGAACTGGCTCTGCATTCTGTTGCGGCTTTGCTGCTGAGTCGAGTTTCCTGAAGAGACACAAGTATGAGAAAGATTGTGTGAAACTTGAACCATCATTCACATGCATCTCAGTGATGGTCTTTTCTACCCCAGGGTGTATACACAGCTGAGCTATGTGACCTCCAGCGAGCCACCCAGCCTCTCTGAGCCTGACTTTCCAGTTTTGTCTCAGAGTAGATACGCTCCTCTCAGGGGCCTTGTAGCAGCCCCCACCATCTATTTGACAGATCAGGAAACTGAGGCACAGAGCTTTTGCGGCATTTATCCAGGGATTGCTTCTACCCCTTTCTGTGGGTCCTTGGAGGAAGGGAACCCGGGTCTGCCCCTCTCTCCGCCTGTTCGGCCCTGGTGTTGGGCCTCAGAGTCCTCCCACAGTGCAGGATGTGCCAGGGCCCTGCCTGCCTTGCCCTGGGACTGGCCTGTGCTCTGTTAGGCTGCCGTGGTGTCATTGAGGATGGGGCAGCTTTGTGCCCTAGTTCCCAGTTTGCTTTCGGGCCCCACATCCTCTGTGGACGTACATCCTACTCAGTGTGGGTTGGGTCCCCCTCTGCCTGCCGGGGCCCTGTCACCTCCTGCATGTCCCGGCACTGGACCTCCAGGCTCTGCGATGAATGCCCGGCTCTGATGCACAGGCTGTTTTGGGCCTGGCCTTGGGGCAGCAGCACTCCTGTCTCTTGTGAGCGGGGGTGGGGTGGGGACCCTGCTGGGCCTTGGGAAGTGCTGGCTCTTGGGTTCACAGCAAGTCTCCTCTTGCTCCCGTGGCTGTCTGAGCACCATGGGTGCTGTATCCCCACCTGTCCTTTCTCTGTGCCAAAGGCTAGAGCTGGGCCCTGGGGACTCCCAGCCCACCATCTGACCCAGGGCAAGCCTGGGGTGGTGCTGGCCGCTCTCTGCTTTCCCAGGCCTGTTCCTTTCCCGGCTCTAAAAGTGTCGTGGGGACCTCTGGGGACTTGGTTGGCTGGCCCCGGGCCAAGCTCTGCCAAATGTGTTGTTGTGTAAAATTGTAGCCGATTAATTTAAGACCTGCCAAGTTCAGCTGCTCAGGGCCTGCTGAGGGTGCTCTGCCTCCCCTCCTTCCAGAGAACCCTTCCCCTCCGGGCTGCCTGCCCTCTGCTTTCTGTGCATCCCTCCCAGCACTGGGGGTGTGGCTGTGTCCATGGCCCCCATAGCTTCCCAGGAGCCCAGACTCGGACAGCCTGCTGGGATTCTAAGGGGTGGACCTAGTGCCCTGCTAGAGGCAGAGGCAAAGACTGGAAAAGTGCTGCCTGAGGACAGGAGATAGGGGTTACCTCAGGAAGTGCCCACACCAACCCAGGCTGTTCTGCAGAGCCAAGGGCCTAGGCCCTACATGAGGTCTAGCTTGGCCTTCTGGTGGCCACACTAGGTGAGTGTCAGCCCATCTACCCTGGCATCTGGTTTCTCAGGGCCCTCTGGATACTGTGTTTTGTTAGAGATCTCTAATTGTTCAGTGTTGGCATTGAGTCTGTGTCGTGACCGTGACTGGGTCGATTCTGGCATGCCTCAGGCCACCAAATTGTGGCCGAAGGCCTGTGTTGCAGTGCTGTGCAGCCCAGGAAAGTGGTATTGCAGGCCTCAGGTTGGGGCATGAGGATAGCACCCATCTGACATAGCCAAGTCCTACCTTCCCAGGCCTCAGTTTCTCACCTGGAATTGAAAGAGGCTCTGGGGCAGGTTCCCTAGTGTACGAGACCCAACATGTTATCTCCCTGCTGGGATCCCAGCCCAAGGCGATGGTCACAAACCTCCCTTCCTGGTGTTTCCTGGCTGGACTGCAGCCCTGACTGCACAGCCTTGGTCACAGCTAGCTCCAGAGCATCTACTGCCACGCCTGGCCAAGCCAGGGTCTTGCTAGCATCCCTAAGGCACCATGGAGCAGCTGGGTCTCTGGAGGACGCAGAGGACTCAGGGGGCTCCCTCTGCCCAGCCTCTTAGCCCAGACTCTTCACTTTGTAGCTCCCTGCTGAGTGCCTGTTGGGTGTTGCACCAGCTGGCCTTCCTGCCTTCTGGAGGCCCTGGGTCTCTGGAAACTTCCCTATGCCTTGATGGTTCTTTGCACTCCCAGCCCTGTCTTGGTTCGCCTGTGACATAAACATGAACTGGGGAGGGTGTCACTGAACACCTACGGCTGCAGAGCCCCTCCCAGGCCCCACCCATCTTGCTGACTTCTTAGAATCTCCTAAGCTGAGTCATGAGACAAGTTTTGTCTTCCTTCACTCAGCCTTGCAGGAGGGTCACTTTCATGTGTCCCCTTGGTCCACTCTGTCCATGTTCTGGTTCTGTGCAGATCTGTGGGCAGCACAGCTCTGCATCCCTGGTGTTTTGTCCATGGGTTCTGGACAGCACGGGGATGAACTCTGGACAGTTTCTGCCCAGAGAGCTCAATGTCCTGGTCCTCTTTTCATCTGATCTCCAGGATCAACTGTCTCTTGCTGTGTTGAGAACTGTTTGGGGTACTTGTGTCTGTCCATACTCTGTCCTGATGGTGGTCATCAGAGGGTTATAGAGAGGACCTGCTGCCTGCTTCTTTTGTACGGTTGGCTGCCCTTGCCTGCCCGGGAAAGTGGTCCCAGCACCTTTAGGGGTATCTCTGGCTGTTTGGGGGTGTCTCTGTGCATGGTGCCCACTCTGGTTCTCCTTGGTGTGGTCTACCATTGTGGGCTGAATAAGGACACAGAAAAGACTTTGCACTTGCCCGTGGTGCTCCTGGGTGCTCATCGCAGAGCCAGTGGCTTCTGACCGTGTGTGGGCGTTGCTTCTTCTCCATGGCTGGCAGGGTCTTTATTAGGCATATGTGGAGGGCCCTGCAGTGGGCACTCAGCACCCTGGTGAGAAAGCACTCATGGCTTAGGCCCACAGTAGCTTCCTGCACCCTGTTCTGACCATGCCTGGTTTGAGTAGCTTCCTAAGCACCCCACCACAAGCAGTTCCCTTCTCCATGGATAGACAAGGGCCTGTGTGTGGTGAGGGGAGGGCTGAAGGTTTACTGGGAGAGTGTTCAAGGGACAGGGACCAGTAGGGTCAAAGGTTGGAGGTGCCCTCATGTGTGCTGAGCACAGAGCTGTTTGGTGGTGGGACCTCAGCTGTTGCGGTTGCTGTCCTGGCCTGCCCAGCCAATCCACAGGCAGCCTTGTGGTGTATAGCGTGGTAGTGCAAGAGGTGTCTACAGTGTGTGGGGCAGCTGTGGGGACCCTGACAAAATGCTGGGTCTGTGGGCCCTGGCCTGTGTGCGGAGCAGAGAGCACTGTTGAGGGTCAGAGTGAGTGCAGATGAGGAAGTTGTGGAAGGCAGGTGGGCAGGTGAGAGGCCAGGGACAGTGGCTTGTGGGTCTGAGACAGAGCCCTCATTCCTCTGCAGTGCACCTGTGGGATCTGGTGCTGACCATAGGTCAAGTGGTCAGTGTTATGATTAAAGCCTTACAGTGATCAGTGCTGTCCTGTGGTCTGACTGGTACCCACAGCAGACTATGGATTTGGGGGCTGTCTCCAGGCAGGCTCTAAGCACATGCCATTCCCCCTTGGACCTGGCAGCTCCTGCATTCTTATGCAGCCCCATGAGATGGATGTACGCAGATGAAGAGCCTAAGGGTCAGGGAGGCCCTGCTTGCAGAGGGGTCACAGCTGGGGCAGGATGGAGCCAGCTGGACACAGCCCTGCTGTCCTTCACCTGCTGAGGCTCTGACCCTGGGTCCCTGCTGTCCCCCATGTGGTGGAGGTTGGGGTTGGGGAGGACAGGATTCCTGGGGATCCCCTCCCCACCAGGTGTGTCTGGCCCAATTACAGCCATCAGCCCTCCTGCAAATCATGTTTTAATCACCCAATTACTGCCAGGAGGAAATCACTAATTGCTTTTCCAGTATCAAATTTCTCCTGGCCTTTGAGAATGGAGGGGACCCAGGAAGAGGGCTGCAGCCTGTTTCCAGCTGGGGTTGCGGAAGTGGCCTGTGAAGGATCAGGAGAAGTCTTCCAGGAGCAGGAGAGGGTGGGCTGTGTACCCCTGGGGGGTCCTGAGGGGCAATGGTTGTGGGGACCCCAACCCTCAAGCAGCCTCTCCCAGGAGCACTCTGGCTAGGGACAGGCTTGGTGACCACATCTACAGAAGGCTAGACACCCTTGCTGGCTTCTACCTGTCCCTGTCCCTTCCTGTTCTTCCCCAGTCCTGGGGGCCAGGAATGAGCTCAGCGGGTGCCCCCTTTGCAGGCAGGGAAGTGGAGGTAGAGCTGCCAACATGGGGTGGGCAGAACAGGGCACGCCTTCCCTCCCTGGGTCAGGGCCACGCAGGGCAGCCCCCTGCCTCCGGGCAGCTAGGGCGCGTGCCGGCCTTGGCATGCAGCCTGGATGGCTCAGACATCCTCCTCGGCCCCCGCCTGCCCTCAGCCCGGAGAATAGGCCCTTTGTTGGCTCAGGGCTGGATGGACAGCTGACCTGGCCGGGCCATCAGCTGCCCGCTGCCTGCAGCAGTTGGCCACAGCCTTGGTGTGATGGGTCTGGGCAGCCGGCTGGGCAGCCCAGGGTTCAGCCCCCACCAAGCTGCCTCCCAGGGTCCTGGCAGGGCTTCAGAGAAAGAATTGGGTGCTGTCTTGTTGCCTCCGGGGAAAGGATCAGAAACCTCCGACAGGTCCTACGTGAGCTTCTGTTTCCCTCCCTTTGGGGTCCAGGTTGGAGAGGCCAGAACCTCTCCTTGGTCTCCAGAGGCCACTGGAGCCAGAGGCCTATCCCCTTGTCAGGAGAACCCAGGGGACAGAAGGCCCTGAGTCTGGAGGTCCAAGCAGAAGCTGGTAGGGTGACCTGTGTCTCCCAATCCAGGGTGGGTGGGTGCTGAGGCCTTCTGCAGCCTGGTGCCATTCCAGGGGCCACTGAAGCCTTGTGAGGAATATATAGGAGAAGTACCACACCAAAGCCACTTCTTGGGATTTTTGGGCAGGTGGACAAGGAGGTCCTGGAGGAGGGTCCTGGAGGTCTTTGGGCAGAGGTTCTCAGAGCAAGGAGACCACAGCAGGCGGTGGGGGTCCCAGGGATGCTCTGGCCCAGCCGCCTCCAGATAAGTGGCCTGGCCCGACAGCTGTGCACTGAGTGAGGCTGAGGACATCGGCACGTGGGCCCTGCTGTCGTGCCAGTTGCCCTGGCCCTGTTTCTGCCCTGCCATCTGTGCCTCTGCACCCCTGCCCTCTTGGCCAGAATCCAACTCCCTCCCACTCTGGTGTAGACTCTTTTTCCCCAGGCAAAATGTGGGGTCCAGGGCTCCAGATCCCCTGGCAGATCCTATATGAACCTCTGTTTTCTCTTGTCTAAAGTCCAGGGAAACTGGCTGGGCCATATCTACCAGCTTGAAAGCGTGTCTCAGGAGTTGTCATTCCACACCTTATGCCCTATTACTTGTGTGTGCCCAGGCCTCTGTCACACCCAGACCTATGCCTACCCTCTGGCTGGTGACTGCTTCCCTGGGGCTCCATCTTTAGGACTTAACTCATGTGTGAAGGGGTGTGGGTGGGCTCTTACTGGGCAGGTGGATGGACAGCTGGACATGCATGCCCCCAGCTGCAGCTGTCAGCACCACCTGTCCCAAGTGGCTGAGTCGGCATGCTGCCGCTGTGAGGGGGCAGGGCGTCTAGAGTCCTGGCTGGCCTGACCTCTGCTGTGGAGCTGGCATGCTCAGTCCTGGGTGGGGAGGGCATGGCAGGCTGGGCAGGCCAGGCCAGGTCCCTAGAGTCACCTGGCTGCCTGCCAGGGGTCCCAGTCAGATGCCTTGAGAGTGCCCCCTGCAGGCCAGGTGGGGCCCAGTCAGGGTGGCACAGATTCAGCCCAGCCTGCCAGGTGTCTGTGTGTGTGGGATCTTAGAGGCGGCCTGAACCTGGTATATCCAGGATCCTGTACACGCTGTGAGCACAGGTGAGGGCCAGGGCTTGGGAGAGGTCCAGTGTCACACTTGGGGTCTTCGGGTTGAAGGCTGTGAGTCCAGTGTCTTGAGTCCCTATGCTTAACCCTCACCTGGGCTGTATCATGTCTTCTGATCTCCATCGTCGCTGTACCAGAAAGGGGATGGGTATCTGTCACCCAGGGAAAGTGAAGCAAGAAGCTGTGGTACACACTAGGATGTGTCCCAGCTGGGTGTGGACTCAGGCTATGCGGGCACTGAGGCTGGCTCCTGGCCTGCGTCTTGCTGGGGCCTAACTGGCGTGAACCAATCCAGCTCTGTGAGCCGAACCTGTGCCTGGACGCCAGCTGGGCAGGCAGCCTCTGGCCTTTGTGGTCAGTGATTTCTGCCCGGGCCGTGCCCCTGTTCTGGCTGCACACTTGGCAGGCCTGGGCAAGCGTGGGTGGGTGAACTGGGTGCAACAAGGGACACATCTGCTGTGCTCAGAGGGGTGCTGGGCTGTTGGGGCCCTGCAGTGTCCCTCTGCCATCCCCTTGTCCTGCACCCATTTTCCATAGCCTGGGCCAAAGTTTGGGCAACCTTGAGCCCAGACTCTGAAAGTGTCCCATCAGGGCCTGCCCAGGGCGTCTCCACCCCTGTCTGGGCTCTTCCGGGTCTGGTTCGGATTTAAGTCCAAGCTCCCCTGGTGGGGAGGCAGCTGAGCGGATGTGGGGGTGGCCAGCGGTGCTCAGGAATGCGGCCCTCCTCTCTCCCACAGCCAGAAGCCGCTTTGGCCCTGGGACACAGCGCCCCACCCTGGCTGGCCGCCCTCAGCTGGCCCAGCCCTGTTATGGTGGAGGCACAAAGAGGGTGTCCTGTGCTGGCGGGCCTGAGTACTGCCCCAGGTGGAGGTGGAGAGGTGGGAAGCCCCAGGGGTTGAGGCCAGCGGGAGGGTGCTCAGACAGGCGGGTCATGGGGGGGGGTGTCTCAGCTTTAGAAAACCCCCTGGGTCTCTCAGTTAATTAAATACATTTGTTTGGTAAGAGCAACTAAAAATACTTGCAGCATCCTGGGCTGCTGCGGAGAAGAGCTGGCTAATTAACCCCTGGTTGTTTGGGATCTGGAATACATTTCCATGCTGTTGAGACTCCTCCCCTCCAATGGTACCTTTGGGCTGGGGGGTGTCCCTCAGGCCTGGGACACCAGTCTTGGCCTCCACAACCCAGAGGCTCTTGGATTCCCCACATACGCTGTGGTTTGGAGAAATAGGGGGCAGCCCCTGCCAAGGGTGAAGCTAAGCTTGTTGCAGGGTCTTAGGGGTGCTGGGGGAGAAGCTGGGACCCTTTGCCTGTAAGTGGGTTGGGGCAGAAAGTGTGAGTGCAGCCCCGCTAAGGGCTCTTCTCTGTCACAGATCCTGGTGGACCTTGCCAGCCCTGGTGGCCGTGTGGCCCTGCCCTACGAGAGTGTGGTGGCCCAAGAAGGCAGTCCTATCTTGCGTGACCTGGTCCTTAGCCCCAACCGCCAATACCTCTATGCCATGACAGAGAAGCAGGTGGGTTCTGCAAGTATGTGTTAGGCACGTGTGCCAGGGTGCAGGATCTCCTGGCCAGTGAGGGATGCAACCTCCTGCATGGCTGCATCACCACAGAGGCAGCTACCGCCAAAGAGCAGTCGTGGAGCCCCTCTGACTGGGGTGTGTGTGACTGCATCTAGAGCCCTTGAGTCCTTGGGTCCTTGGGCCCAGAGCTGGGACTCCGAAGCCATGTCTTGTTCCAGCTCTGGCCTTCCTGTTTAGGGACTCAAGGCCATGTCCTTGCTGGTTTGGGTGGGCCTGGCCCTGCTCCTCAATGAGGTGGAGCCCCATCTTGCCTTCTGCACAAGCTCATGATCCTGTGGCAGGTGAAGAGGAAGGCAGGACTAGATGGGACGCCTGCCCTCTGGGATGCCTTTGCTCTCCTCTGTGCCTCCAAGCGTGTGCCCCTGAGCAGTCTGCAGAGCCTTGTGGGGCTTACCTGTCTCTGTCCTTTTTTCCTGAGCCCCTTGGTCCTCAGGAAGTCTATTGGTGGGAGATGACATCTGTCCTAAACCATAGGTCATCTGTTGGTTACTTACCCGTGTGGACACTGGCTCTCCAGCTGCTAGCCCACATGACCTCCAGGGCTATGGCAGAGCCACTGGGACTGGCACCAAGGAAGGCCTGAGCTGGGGCTTCCCTGGTGTATGAGGGTACAGAGTGGGGCTGCAGGGGCTGACACTTTGGCCCCACTAGGTGACGCGGGTGCCAGTGGAGAGTTGTGTGCAGTACACATCATGCGAGCTGTGTCTAGGGTCCCGGGATCCCCACTGTGGCTGGTGTGTCCTGCATAGCATGTGAGTCTGGCGGCGGGCAAACGGGTAGGCTGGGTAAAGTCGCAGTACCTCTTGGGAACTCAGACAGCCTGAGCTCCCCTGGGCTCCTCCATGTCCCCCAGCCCTGCTGACCTGGGTGGGAATGTCACTCGTGTGGGCAGGGAGTGCAATAGGCCCCCTGCCTGGCCTGAGTGCCTCTGGGCTGCAGCTGTTCGAGGCAGGATGCATGTGAGCGGGCAGATGAGCCCCAGCGCTTCGCCTCCGACCTGCTGCAGTGTGTACAGCTGACCGTGCAGCCGCACAACGTGTCAGTCACCATGTCCCAGGTGCCGGTGAGTGTGGCCATCTTGGAGGGTGCTGGGGGTAGGAGGGTGTCCTGACTACAGGCTCCTGCTCACCTGCCTCTGCCTGCGGTCCCAGCTTGTGCTGCAGGCGTGGAATGTGCCTGACCTCTCTGCTGGTGTCAACTGCTCATTCGAGGACTTCACAGAGTCTGAGGGCATCCTGGAGGATGGCCGAATCCACTGCCGCTCACCCTCCTCGTGGGAGGTGGCACCCATCACGAGGGGCCAAGGTGAGTGCTCTCCTGTGCGCCTTGTGCCAGACAGGCTGGCAGCGCCCTCGAGGTCTTTTCCAAGGACTGGTTCATGATGACCCTGTCTCCTGTGCCAAGGTTCTCCCCAGCTGTTCCTCTTGGGGTAGAAGAAGTGCTGCAGGCGCGGGGCCAGAGTGATAATCATAGGGAATGGCAGGCAGGGGCCATAGTCCAGAGGGTGGCTCACAGAGCCCGGGGACAGCCTTGTGCACAGAGGATGGAGCGGCAGTCGTGGGGAGGCGGTCTGCTCTGCTTGATGCGCATAGGGTTGGGACACTGGACCCTCTGTGCTGTAAACCATCAGTAAACCCTCTGCAGTTTTCTTGCATGACCCAAGTAGGTGGAGGCTGTTCCATTCCCATTCTTCTTGCTGCCCAGCCCAGTGAGGGATGGGCTGTCCCCTGTATGTGGTCCTGGTGACTCTGGTAATGCAGCCTGTGCTGCTCTGCAGGGGACCAGCGGGTGGTGAAGTTGTACCTGAAGTCCAAGGAGACCGGGAAGAAGTTCGCTTCCGTGGATTTTGTCTTTTACAATTGCAGCGTCCACCAGTCGTGAGTGTCCCTGCCCATCCTGGGGGGCCTGCTGCCCCTTCCCAACCCTGGGTGCTGGTCAGCTCTGCCCTTGCCTGTTGGTATCGGGAGGGAGGCGAGGCAATGCAGGAGGAGCCATCCAGGCAGTGGCACAGTGGGGCAGGGCCACAAGGGGGAGGGCAGGACACATGGGTTCTTTTGTGAGCTAGGCACCCTGGGCCAAGAGGGGAGCTTTCAGTTCTGTCCCTGTGGCACAGCAGTGGCATTGTGGTAGTGGTGAGACCTCTAACAGGCAGCAGGGCTTGGACTTTGTTAGCAGTTACATGGTGTTTCAGTTGTGCTTTTGTTTGTTGACTGACCTGAGATAGACTGCATGGAGTCCTGCTGTGTGCCAGGTAGGGTGCACATTATCTTGTCCTGGGTGGGTGACAGAGGAGTGTCTAGGACAGGGACACACTGTCCGCCTCACAGGGAACTTAGTGTCTCAGGAACAGAGTGGCCGGCCAGAGGAGAAATGAAGGGAAGAGGCTGAGGCTGTAGGCCTGTTATGTGGCTACAAAGACAGTGTCTGGATGGTCATGTTGTCATGGGCCCAGGACATGTCAGATTAAAGTGACAGCTCCTTGCCTTGGTGGAACCTGGTCCTGGACCAAGTCCCAGTCCTAGTCCTTGCGCGGGTATGGACTCAGTCCTGCCAAGTGCTGTGGGAGCTGTCGGCTGCCTGAATTTAGGTCTGAGTTTGTGAAAGTAGGACTCCGGTGATCATTGAGGTGCCAGAGAGTAAAGCCATGCAGGATGGGGAGTGAGCCCACAGTAGGCAGAGTGAGCTGCGCCTTCAGGTCTGGGGATCTTTCAACTGGGGGCAGCCTTGGCCCCAGAGGAGGAGCCAGGCCCTTACCAGCCTCACCAGTCTGCCTCCTCCTCAGCTGCCTGTCCTGTGTGAATGGCTCCTTCCCCTGCCACTGGTGCAAATACCGCCATGTGTGCACACACAATGCTGCCGACTGCGCCTTCCTGGAGGGTCGTGTCAACGTGTCCGAGGTAAGGGCAATGGTTCCACCACACCTGCATGTTGCCAGGACTCTAGCCCAAGAGCACCTAGAGGTGACGGGGGTGCAGGGTTCGGCTACATGTCATGTGGGTGTGACCAGGCTGGGACTACAGGTCTTGGCAGTGAGGTCTGTGAGGCTAGAGACACCCAGAGGCCAGACCAGTGAGTTTGGAGACTGTGGGTGATGAGACGGAACCCAGGCTGCAGAGACACTTGCTTGACTTGGCCCTGGGGTAACAGGGGAGGGATCCCCTGGGTTCCCACCTCCCTGGGTCCTCCCTGTCACCACACTACCGCCCTCTGCACTCAGCTTCTCTGTCCCTGGTGCGACATTGTCATCAGCAGACAAGATGGCAGTGGGGAGGGGCTGATAGTTCTGAAGGTGTTGGGAAGCTGGGCCAAGGCATCCAGGGTGGACGGGAGCCATGAGCCAGGCTCAGGGCCTTGTAGGCTGGTAAGAGGGGGCGAAGGTCCCTGCAGCTGTGGCTGCTCAGGGCAACACAGTGGTCATGGGCATGGGACTGTGGGCCAGTGGGTTGCCCTGGAGGTTCATGAAGCCTAGTCTTTTCTGGTGTCCATCTCTGACCCCTCCCTCTTCCAAGCCATGTCAGCCTCAGAAAGCAGGGGACACTGATGTCCTGGGAGGGCTGTTGTGGGCATGTTGCGTAGGGCAGGTAGCACAAGAAGAAGTATAGACCCTTCCTGAATTTGTCCATACACTGCTGGGGATCCAGCAAGGGTCATCTAGGGATATGAATTTCTCCCATAGTGCCTTAAGTCTTGAGAGCTGTATCCCAGGTATTTATGTGGCTGTTCCTGAGGAATGTAACAAATGAAACTTTTTGGAAAAGCTGGTGTGCATGATGACAAGCACCAGGTTCCCCTACCTTCTTGTCTGTTCTGGGGGTCCCATGGGTAATGTCCTCATGTAGGAGCTCCTTAGCTTCCCAGCCTAAGACCCCTTTTTCCAGCTTGGAGTCCAGCTTACCCTCCACCCTGCCATAACCTGGAGGAACCTCTGAGAACCCATTTCCTGGCTGCTTCCTGAGCAGGATGCCGAGGCTGGGGATGTCCAGTGAGTGGCCCTATGTGGTAGGGCCCCTGCAAAGCAGAGATCCCAAGCAGCCTGGTGCCCCTGAGAAGTTGAGGATTTTCTTTAGTGATGCTTTCTCCAGGCCATTCTGTGCAGGTGGATGGTGTGGCTGGTGTTTCCTGGGGCAGGAGCTTGATAAGGCCCCTGCAGGTAGCCTTGCAGGGCAGGTAGCCTTGAGCCCCTGCTGGGCACAATCCTGGGCACAATCCTGCAGTTTCTGCGGACAGGAGTTGGGTAATCTACCGAATCCTGGACTAATCCATATAAGAAGGCTCAGCTAGGCAACAGAGGTCTAACCTGGGTGATGAAGGCTGTCAGCCTCTTAGCCAGTTCCCACATGGGGGCCAGTCTAGGACCCAGCATCGTGATAGCAGGGGACCCAGGGCCTTCAAGGAGAGACTCAGGCCATCGCGTGTGCTGTTGATCTTTCTCCCAGCTTCCCCCAGGGACTTGTGGCCTTTTCCTGGGGTGATTGTGCTGGGAGATGGCCCCCATCAGGCCTGATGAACCAATGGAGCTGGCTCTGAGTTGACGCCAACAGGCCCAAGTAGTTATCCTGACTGTCCATCAGAGCAGGGCCTGTGGAGCAGGTGACCAGAGTAAGGGTTAGCACAGGCCTGAGTCAATGTGCCCAGTGGGTACCTGGCCCTCCTGCCTGCAGCTGCTCCCTGAATTCTGTGATACGTAATGGGAGAACATACTTACTGGGTGTCAGGGAGATGATGGGCAAGCAGGAGCTAGGTAGAGTGACACTGGGGGCCAGGCAGGACTGTGACCCAGAGCATAGCAAGCCACCCCATGGCTCCTCACTCGGGGTGTTTGCTGTTGGGGTGGGGTATGGAGTGACCTAGTGTGACCTCTGCCTGCTCCAGGGGGCTCACACTTGGGACCTTCTAGGAATCTCAAAGCCAGGCATGGTGATATATGCTTGTAATGCCGACACTCACGAGGCTGAGGCAGGAGGCTCATTGTGAGTTGGAGGCCAGCGAGGACTATGTAGTGAGCTCAAGGCTAGTCTGAACTACATACTGACACCCTGTCTCAAAAAGCAAAAAAAAATCTCAGAGGCTGAGTCGTGGAATGCAGAGGCATGAGTGTCCCTCTAATGGCCTGAGGAGTACTGGGTAAATAGGGCTTACTGCACGCCAGTGCCTCCCTGCATGGGCTTCAGCCTGACTAGGAACCTGTGGCCAGTGGGCACAGGGCATTCCCCAGGCCCAGCAGAGTGGGGACAGCTTGCCCATTGGGCCCTTGTAGCTCTGCTCAGAGTTTAGCCCCTCCTGGGCCTTGGAAATCTCTCCAGGGCCGGTGGGACCCATGCCTGCTGTGGGAACTGCTAGGGCTTAGGGACCGCAGTCTGTTTTCAGCATTCCTATTTAAAGCCAGCTCCTGGGCTCCCTTGGGTTGGCTCCTCCTGGGGCGGCCACCGGCTTAGCTGCAAGGGCACCGGGCTGTTGCATCAGTTATTGTTGCTGAAACACTGGCCCCGAGGGCCCTGGCTGTTTTTCTGAAGGGCTTCTGCTATTTTTACCTGCTCCCCAGGCCCCAGCTGAGAGCTGGCAGGACCCCAGTCCGCCTTCTCTGCCCCAAGGGCTCATGCAGCTATAGGCCAGGTGGGGTTCTGCAGCATAGGGGCCACCTCAGCACTCACCCCAAGCCTTTCCCCTGCAGGACTGCCCCCAGATCCTGCCTTCCACTCAGATCTATGTGCCGGTGGGCGTGGTGAAGCCCATCACCCTGGCTGCCCGGAACCTGCCACAGCCACAGTCAGGCCAGCGTGGGTACGAGTGCCTTTTCCACATCCCGGGCAACCCTGCCCGCGTCACTGCCCTGCGCTTCAACAGCTCCAGCCTGCAGTGCCAGAACTCCTCGGTGAGCTGTGGGTAGGAGCCAGGGTGCGAGGCAGCGGGGACCAGTCGGATGAGCTTCTTGTCCCCCAGCCACCCCTGCATGTCTCTCAGGTGTGTCCAGGTCCTGCGGGTGAGTGGGCTGCAGGGGCCCCAATCAGGGTGCCAGGACCCCCCGACTGCCATCTTCTCCTGTGGTCACATGTGGACACTGCTGGAGCCCTTCTGCGGTACACAGCAGCCAAGCAACTACTTGCAGGTTCACTCTAACTTGGTGATGTACTGGAAGCCATTGCCAAGTTCCATGAGTGTAGTGATGGGCTTCTTTCCAGAAGCTTCCTTTGAGTCCCTGAGGAGTGCATATCAGAGGCCCAAGCCCAGGTCCCACTCTCCTCTGGCTCATGAATGCTGGCTGGCCTCAGTTTCCCCATCTGTTCAGGAAGGCTGTGGTTAGAGGAGCCATAGGTTGGAATGGGCTTGAGCCTAATGTCCATCAGGTACAGCTGGTGGCAGGGCTCTGGCTGCCTGCAGCCCAGGAATCCCAGAGAGGGGCCAGGCTGAGGTCAGGGGCCAGGCTGAGGTCAGGGGCCTGGCTGCTACAGCCCCTCCCTGGCCTCCGTCTTTCCCAGCAGGATGGATGGCCCAGGGGTCTCAGCAAGCCTTTGTTCAACAGCTTCTCTTCCCTCACCCACCTGAACCTGACCTGTGTGCTTCATGACTCTGTTGCCCTGTCCTCAGTCTTGACTCTGTCTGCCTCTCCTCTCCAATAGTGTTTTCCCAGCCTCACCTCCATCTTGCCTTCTACCATATTTCAAGGAAGAGGAAGTATTGGGTGTTTGATAGGATCCAGTTGAATTCCTGCAGATAAAATAGCGATGAATTGCCAGGCTGCTTCTTGGAGACACAGGCCTCTTGCCTCCACCCTGAGCATGGGACAGAGTTGAGGTCATCGGCAACAGAAAGTAGGGCATAGCTGGAGCCCCAAGCTCAGCCCCCTAGGAGGGGCGTTACCCAAGATCAGCCTGGGGAGGGGCCAGGACAGAGCCATGTGTAACAAGGCCCAGGGACACACAGGGCAGGCCTGGCCAAGTTGCAAAGGAAGATGGGAGTCCTGGCTCCCAGCAGGGCTGAGTGCACCCTATGGATGGGGGTGGTCTCCTGAGAGGCCAGGGGTGGGGCTGACCCTGGGAAGCACATGTGGCTACTGGAGACAGACATGCTGCTGCTGGAAAACATGTGGCTTCCTGGAGGGTTTGAGCCACAGAACCAGCAGGGAGGCCCTGTGTGCTGGGGTGGGCAGGGCCGCTGGGGTGCTTGTGGATGTGCATCCCCTCAGCTTCTGGGCAGGCTGTTGACAGCTGTGGGTGTCTGGCCCCAGGCTGGACACAATGACTCTGGGTGCTAGGCTCTTGGCAGGTCCACCCCATGGCCAGTTTTGCTAGTCAAGAGGGGCATGCAGGCCCTGACTGTCCATGGTGGCTGGGAGGTGGTGGCCGGCCGCCCTTCCTACGCCTGACCATGGTGCCTCCCTCCCCAGTACTCCTATGAGGGCAATGACATCAGTGACCTGCCCGTGAACCTGTCAGTTGTGTGGAATGGCAACTTTGTCATCGACAACCCCCAGAACATCCAGGGTAAGCGGGGGACCAGCCTGGGTTCAGGTGGGTGGTTGTGAGGTTCTGCTGACCAAGCCTTCCCCTGCAGCCCACCTCTACAAGTGCCCTGCTCAGCGTGAAAGCTGTGGTCTCTGCCTCAAAGCTGACCCACGCTTTGAGTGTGGCTGGTGTGTGGCTGAGCGCCGCTGCTCCCTGCGCCACCACTGCCCATACGATGCACCTGCCGCTTGGATGCATGCTCGCCACGGCAGCAGCCGCTGCACAGACCCCAAGATTCTCAAGGTAGGCCCAGCCTGCACCTTCCCACCACCCACCTGCCCACTGCTGGGCCTCCTCTAGGCCTGGGTTGCTGTCCAGTGCTGGCACCCCAGCCTCTGCCTCCCCTTAGCTGTCCCCAGAGACAGGCCCCCGGCAGGGAGGGACCCGGCTGACCATCACCGGCGAGAACCTGGGCTTGCGGTTCGAGGATGTACGGCTGGGCGTGCGTGTGGGCAAGGTGCTCTGCAGCCCCGTTGAGAGCGAGTACATCAGTGCTGAGCAGTGAGTGTGACCTGGGAGGGGTGGCTTAGCCCAGGTGGGGTTCCCTGCAGCAGCTGAGGCCTGGCCAATGCCCACAGGATCGTCTGTGAGATTGGGGATGCCAGCTCAGTGCGGGCCCATGATGCCCTGGTGGAGGTGTGTGTGCGTGACTGCTCGCCCCACTACCGGGCCCTGTCACCCAAACGCTTCACCTTTGTGGTAAGTCCAGCCCCTGTGCCCGCTGCTTCTTGCTGATGGGAAGTGACCATGAGTGCTCTGAGGCTTTTCTGGGTTCAGGGGCAGTGGACCTGCAGCCCACTGGCTTGTCCTTTCTCAGTCCTGGCTGGCCACACTTCACCCTTGTTGTTCTGCAGCCCACATGCTGTCCCCACCTTCCCAGCCTGCCCCCTGGGCTGGGTCTGAGCCCTGGGAATATGGGCCAACCTCTGGAATACAGGCCACAGAGTCCACTCCATCTGAGAAAGGCTGGCAGTGTGGGTAGTATCCCTGCATGGTCCAAGAGGGATGTCCCTCAAACAAGTCCCTCTTCCTGCAGACACCCACCTTCTACCGTGTGAGTCCCTCCCGTGGGCCTCTGTCTGGGGGCACCTGGATTGGCATCGAGGGGAGCCACCTGAACGCGGGCAGTGACGTGGCTGTGTCTATTGGTGGCCGGCCCTGTTCCTTCTCCTGGTATGGGGCGCAGGTGGGAGTGGGGGTCAGAGCCTGCTTGGCCTCTCCTGCTGGTTAGGGGCTAGGGCTGAGCTCCTGGTTCACATGTGTGTGTGTGTGTGTGTGTGTGCCCCCCCTCTCGTTGCCTGGGAAACGGTATGAAGAGCCTGGCTGGGGTGATCACCATGGAAACTGTGAGGTGGAAGTTACTATGGAGACTAGGGCTACCTCCACTGTGGCAAGGGGGGCAGCCGACTAGGGGCGGGGCCTGGGCTGCCAGGGGTGAGCACAACCTGGCTGCCTCCTCCCTGGCCCTGCCTGAAGGCGGACTCTGGGAACAAAATAAGAAGTATTCAAAAAAAATTTTTTTTTGTAAGAGAGAAAACAGACATCTTAACAAAAGCCTTGAGGCTTGAAGTGGATAATTTTAGATTAGGGATGATAATTGAACGGCCCTTTAAATATTTTCCTGTGGTAATTACCCGTTATCAGACTAATCATCGGTGTTTGCAGCCGAATGGGGCCTGGTGGCTGTGGGGCCTCCTGGCTGTGGTAAAGGAGCGTGAGGACAGGATGCAGGTGTACATGGTACCCGGCTGGTGCCCAATGGAGGTGACCCTGTGACTGCCCACCCCAGGTCACCTCCTTGTGGTTCAGGGTCATGGGGATAAAGCCCTGCATTCCAGATCAGGGGACCGAGGGAGGGCGCCGAGTTCCCAGGATGTGACAGGAGAAAAAGGCTGGGGCTTGGGCTTACTGGTCTCCCAAGAAAGGATGGGGCTGTCTGCAGTGTCAGGTGGCTTCAGGTGGGCAGCCTGAAGCTGGGGAGGAGGTCAAGGCCCAGTGGCTGTGGGGCCATGGTCAGGGTCACCTGAAGAGGGCCAAGGCAGGGCCACCCTGTTCCTCTGTGGCAGAGGCTAAGGGAATGAGCATGAGGGCCAGGTCCTAGATGCCAAGCAGAGTAGTGAGGACAGGAGGGCCTAGCCTTAGGGCTGAGGGCAGGACCAGACTCCCTGGCCTCTGGAGAGTAGAAGTGGTGGCCATAGCACTGCTGGGTCAGCTGGCTCCTTGACCCAGTTACTGTGTGGCTTACTTGTGGGAAGTTGGATGCCAGCTCATTGTGGAGATGCCCCGCTGGGTTCTGGACGCCACCTCATTGGTCCCTGGGCCCTCAGGAGGAACTCCCGGGAGATCCGGTGCCTGACGCCCCCTGGGCAGAGCCCGGGCAGTGCCCCCATCCTCATTAACATCAACCGCGCCCAGCTTGCCAACCCTGATGTGAAATACAACTACACAGAGGACCCCACCATCCTGAAGATTGACCCGGAGTGGAGCATCAACAGGTGGGCAGCACTGCCCTGGCCCTGGCCCCACTGCTGGCTGGGAGCTCTTCAGCTGGGCACCTGTTCATTGCTTCCTTACTGGCTTTGGCCTGACTGGTAGCTCTGGAGAGGGACTGTGGGCTGTATGTCTGTCCCTTTCTGTATGCTGGCCTGGAGCATGGAATGATGACTCCCCATGCCTTCTAGTGGTGGGACCCTCCTCACTGTCACGGGCACCAACCTGGCCACTGTTCGTGAGCCCCGAATCCGAGCCAAGTATGGAGGAGTTGAGCGGGAAAATGTGAGTCTACATCCATGCCCACCAGCCCCTGACTGCCCACCTTGCCATACCCCAGGGCACATGTGGGTCTTCCTTGCTTGTGCCGGCCTGGGCTGCGCATGGAGCCCGAGGCTGGGCTGCCCTTTCCTCAGCCCACACAGGAGCACCTCAGGGACACATCCTTAGTGCAGTTCTGTTGTGGGAGTACTGCCTGCCCCTCTGAAGCACTGGCACAGTGTCCCTGTGGTCTGTGTCCCCAGAGCTGCATGGTGTACAATGACACCACTATGGTGTGCCGGGCACCATCTGTGGACAACCCCACGCGCACGCCACCGGAGATGGGGGAGCGGCCGGATGAGCTGGGCTTCATCATGGACAACGTGCGCGCCCTGCTGGTGCTCAACTCTTCCTCCTTCCTCTACTACCCCGACCCTGTGCTCGAGCCACTCAGCCCCACTGGCCTCCTGGAACTGAAGCCCAGCTCCCCACTCATCCTCAAGGTGGGCTGGGCCCCAGGCATCCCTACAGCATGCATGGCAGAGGCTGAACAGGGTGGATGGCCCAGTGCAGTGTACAGTCCATGGTGGACTCAGCCTGACTGTCCCACTCACTGCCGCCTCCACAGGGCCGGAACCTCCTGCCACCTGCACCTGGCAACTCTAGGCTCAACTACACAGTGCTCATTGGCTCCACACCGTGCATCCTTACTGTGTCAGAGACACAGCTGCTGTGCGAGTCACCCAACCTCACAGGGCAGCACAAGGTCACGGTGAGTCCACTGTTCTGCCCACCTGGTCAGAGCAAGGCCTGGAGGTCTGGCCCCAACACTAGACTCCTGGACCCTCCTGTCCCAACCAGGGCAACTGCAATACTGACTGAGCCCCAAATGTGCCCATGGCCTCCACCATCCCCACTGTCCACCTGCTGGGTCCCTGTTCAGCTCTGTGCTGTCCTGGGTCCCAGCATTCCCATGTTGCTAGCCACTGTGGGCCCCTGCTAGTTGAAGGTCACCCACAGGCAGGTGCCACCTGGGGTTCAGGGACCTTGGCCTGTGGCCCATGGGTTCCAAGATAGAGATGGGCAGCTGCTGATTTCCCTCCACCACCTGTAGGTACGTGCAGGTGGCTTTGAGTTCTCGCCAGGTGTACTACAAGTGTACTCAGACAGCCTACTGACACTGCCTGCCATTGTGGGCATTGGTGGGGGCGGAGGCCTGCTGTTGCTGGTCATTGTGGCTGTGCTCATTGCCTACAAGCGCAAGTCCCGTGATGCCGACCGCACCCTGAAGCGGCTGCAGCTCCAGATGGACAACCTGGAATCCCGTGTGGCCCTTGAGTGCAAGGAAGGTCAGTTGGAGTGGTGCTCAGGGCTTGTCAGGCAGCTGGCATTTGTCTGTAGCCTGGCCCACCTGCTGGCTGGTGCCCTTCAGTGCTCAGAGAAGTGCCCAGGAGGTGGGTGGCGGCCTGGCAGAGGAGATCTCCCCTCATAGCTACACAGGGTCATGCAACCTCCTATGCCTCAGTCTCCTCATCTGCAAGGTGGGTACAGTGGCAGCTCCCATGCACCTGGGTCCCTGGGACAAGGGTGGCCAGGGTGTGGTCTGTAGGGTGCTGGAGCATGTGCACCCTTGTTGGCTGGGTTGCTCCTGTCTGTAGCCTGGGGAAGCCCTTCCCCAAGCCCAGGTCTCAGCTTGCACTGATATTTGTCTTTGAGCTGGCTATGCCATACTCCTAAGATGGGCAGTGTGTCCATCCCAACTTTTGGGTATGTGTGGCAGACATCAATTTCAGAGGGGCACAACCTGGAGCTTCTTGTCAGGGCATGTGTAGTGCGCAGCAGCCAGCCTCCTGCACAGCCCTTCCCTGGGTACATGCTTGCCTTGGGTAACAGTGTGGCACAGTGCAAGAGCCTAGCAGTCGAGGGCACACTGGCTCAGCTCCCCCTGATGGCTGTCCCTGGCCTCACGGCTCCTCTTGCTTGGGCCTGAATCCCATCAAAGCTTCTACCAGAGAGAGTTGGACCCCAGCATCTGATGGAATATGGCCCAGGGTAGGCGATCCCAAGCCTGCACAGACCATAGCTGTGCTGGCTGAAGGTTAGGAAGGAGTAGCAGGAAAGGATAGAAGGTGAACGCAGCTGGAGCAGAGGACCCCATGGGGCACAGCAGGACTCCCCAGGATCACCCGTCTCAGCCCAGTGTGTCACAGGGAAGCCCTTGTGCCTGTGGTTGAACACTTACTCCAGCGCAAGCGGCCTCCTGACTGTCAGCCTGCCCACTGTAGGCTGTGAGTACAACGACGTGTGTGCAGGGCCCCTTGCTTCTGAGCCCAGGGGTCCTGCTATCCTCAGAGGGCTGTGGCAGCACCTGGAGGGTGGGGCTGGCTCTGTAGCGGGTTGCAGAGAGCTGGGCTAGCCTCTAGCGTGTGGTACTTAGGCCTGTGTGCCCTGGGCACCTGGCCAGCTCTGTGTATCCCACCTTCCTTTAGAACTCTTGACCACTGGAGAGAAGTTGTGGTTGAGGGAGAATGGAGTGGTCTTGGTGATATGTTTGTGGGACATGGCCTGGTATTGTGCAGGTGTGTGTGGGTATTCACTGAGAGACACTTGCAGCTTTGGAGGCAACACTGGACTGGCACTTGCAGCCCTCTTGTGTGGGGTCTTTAGCAGCTCTCGTGGAACCTGGGCACTGCAACAGAATGTCCAGTCATCCTCAGAGGGAGAGTTGAGACAGGATCTTACTATGTAGCCAGGTTTGCCCTTGAATTCACTATTTAGCCTGCTTTGGTCTTGAACTCAGCAGTCCTACTGCCTCAGCCTCCAGGGTGCTGGGATTACAGGCGACTGTCACGTGCCCAGTGGGACTTGGCTAGTCTTAAAACTTGAGACCTGCATTCCAGGAGTCCCCCACCCAGACCCAAGTGGCCCCCTGTTTGAGGGCTGGGCAGTCCTGGTGGGACGAGGTGCAGATGTGTGGGGGCTGAGTGCAAGATGACCTGGGCTCCCTTGGGTCTTGTTGTGGAGGACGA
Source organism: Dolichotis patagonum (assembly GCA_004027295.1). Lineage (NCBI taxonomy): Eukaryota > Metazoa > Chordata > Mammalia > Rodentia > Caviidae > Dolichotis > Dolichotis patagonum. Next base: position 30,890 of record PVJX010007994.1, on the reverse strand, counting down.
GTGTCCACAGAGGCTGCCTTGGGGCTGCCAGACAGAGATCAGCAGACACCTGGCAGGTAGTGGTGCCAGGACATGAAGGCCCGGCTCCTAATTAAAGCCTCACCATCCCTGGAGCCGCCCGCTCTTCTGGCTCTGGATCAGATAGTGCATCCCTTCGGCTGTGCACAGCTCACAGCTCTGGAATGCTCCCAGACTTCAGCCTGCCCGCCTTTGTTCTGAGAAACAGAGCTGGCTGAGTGCGGAGTAACTATGTTGGGGGGCCTAGGCCTCAAGATACATGGCACAAGTGTCAGTATGGGCTGCTGGGAGCCTAGAGCCACCCTGAAACCATTGGCCCTGGGACATTTGCTGCCCACCACTTAGCCCCTGGCCTTGCCCATTCCCTGTAGTAGTAAACACTGGTACCCCATGGCTGCCTATTCAGGTGTTGGAGAGACTCGAGGCCTTGCCAAGCAGTGCTAGTGCTGCTCTATTATTATCTTGGTTACAATCCCACAACTGCCCAGCAAGGCAGTGGGCACAGGGAGACACTGTGGTGGACCCTGGCCCTGAGAGAGGTGCAGGGGTGCCCTGATACCTTGCCTGGCCACAGCCTTTGCAGAGCTGCAGACAGACATCCATGAGCTGACCAATGATCTGGATGGTGCGGGTATCCCTTTCCTCGACTACCGCACCTACGCCATGCGGGTGCTCTTCCCTGGGATCGAAGACCACCCTGTGCTTAAGGAGATGGAGGTAAGTGCACTGGCTGTACCCTAGGCTCAGAGGGGACAGTCAAGGTCTGCTTGGGACAGTTTGGCTCCTTGGCTCAGGGCCCAGCCCAGCTGTTGGAGTGCAGTGGGCTGCATATGGAGGGGCACCCTGAAGTCTGAAGATGGAGCAGAGCCCTACCTGGCGTGGCTCCTCTCCCTCATAAATCTCCTCCAGCCTGGGCCTGCTGCTCACTGGCCTGGGCCCCTGAGGCTCCAGAGCTGACCTGGCTAGCAAGCTCACTGCCTTGTGCTGAGTGGTGCCAGCCTGGCCAAAGTGTGCTATGGCTACTGGCAGGAACAGATGCCCTCAGGTAGCAGGCTGTTGACAGTCTGAGCACCGTGAGGAAGTGCCCCAAGCACTCAGGCCCCATGTGTAGGCCAGGAGTGCCCTGCCTATATGCTCCACCTTCGTGTCCACACCATGCTGGGGGCCCATCTCCTCTTTGGACTTCATTCCCCATTCAGGGGGTAGGGCAGGGGTTCTGTGTAGGTTATCGCCATGAGAGCAAGGAGACTGAGGATGCTGTCCTGGCACCCAGCAGTGACCCAGGGTAGGGGGCTGACCTGTGGCTCTGTGGCAGCAGGGCATGAGCAGGCACGTGCTCACCCAGGTGCAGGCCAATGTGGAGAAATCACTGACGCTGTTCGGGCAGCTACTGACCAAGAAGCACTTCCTGCTCACCTTCATCCGCACGCTGGAGGCCCAGCGCAGCTTCTCCATGCGTGACCGTGGCAATGTGGCCTCGCTCATCATGACAGCCCTGCAGGGCGAGATGGAGTACGCCACAGGTGTGCTCAAGCAGCTGCTGTCTGACCTCATTGAGAAGAACCTGGAGAGCAAGAACCACCCCAAGCTGCTCCTGCGCCGGTGAGCCTGCCTGCTGGGGTCCTTCTCTAAACAGCCTCCAGAGCAGCCAGTGCCCGACTTCTGCCACTGTAGGATGGGGGTGGGTGTAGATAGCAGGGACTGTGCCACATGTTTATGACACACTCTTTTGTCTCCCCCAGGACCGAGTCGGTGGCTGAGAAGATGCTGACCAACTGGTTCACCTTCCTCCTGTACAAGTTCCTTAAGGTAGGCCAGGCCGGCGGAGGAGGGCACCTTAGGGTGGGGTCAGATGGGATGCATGGGGGGAGTCTAGAGGGAAATTGGAGCTGACACCTCAAGGAGGTGCTGAGGAAGTGGCCACAGATGGGGAGGCCCCCCAGGCAGGAACATCCCAGGACATGTATCTGCCCCATCTCCCATGAATGCCCCTCCCATCCAGCCCTCACCCAACCCTTGGAGGGTGCAAAGCCAATGGCTGAGCTGGGCTTTGAACACAGGCACCAAGCCCAGGGGAGGTAGGGACTGGGCAGGGGCCTCAGAGGCTCTGGGCTGACTTGGAGTTCCTCAGAGCTCTGCACTGCCCATTATGAGGTGCTGTGGCTGCTTGAGCTTCCCCAAACCCTGGCAGGTGGGCACCACCTACCCTTATGAGAGACTATGGCTTGGGTAGACACAGTCCCTGTGGGCTCTTTTTGGGTTGGAATTGGTTGAATTGGCTGCACATAGATATTGGCACACAAAGATTGTGGCATCTGACTCTTTAAAAAGCCTGAAGTCATGGCAAAGAGGCCCCTCATGGAGTGTGGCTTGTGGTCAGTGTAACACATGCCCCTATCTGCTCTCTAGGGTCCCTGTTGATGCTCTGAGGTGCCAGTGACTTGGCAGTGTAGCCAAAGTGGTCAAGGGCAGGTGCTGGTGACCACCTGAGTCCAGCATCCTTGCCTCTCAGGCTCTTTGGACTTCCATCCAGCTCCTGAGGGATGCCACTGCACCCCCTGGCTGGCTGGCAGCCTCAAAGGTGACAGGGTGACCAACTCACAGATGTGTGTGGGTGTGCAGTCTGTGCAGGGCATCTGCTCCCTGGGAGTAGATGGTGGTGGGTGAGAGGTGCAAGTGCTGGGTGGGCTATAGTGAACAGAGGGTAGGTGGCGAGGGAAGCTCATGGGTCCTGGAGAAGTGACTCGTGGGTGTGTGTATGCAGTGGTCCCTGGCTCATGGTGAGTGCTAAGAAGTAGTAGTGCTGTTACTGTGCAGAACTGGTGAGATAGCTCACAGGTGGGTGCCTCCTATCAAAGAGGGTCAGCTTGTGAAGAGGTGTAACTTACCTCTTGTTTGCCGAGTTGGGCTCCATAAACCCAAGAAGCAATGCGGGGTGGGGGGAGCTGAAAGGGAGCCACAACCAGGCCGAGCAGGACCAAACCACTTGCTGACACCACTGGATCCCAAGTCTACACTTGGAGAGACAGGGTGTAGTGCAGCACAGTTGGCCTGAAACCCCCATTGGGGCTGGATTCTATCACCTGCTGGGCCATGCATGGGCTGGGGCTCTGACCTTAGGAAAGCTGACTGACTCTTACCCAGAAGGTACCCTGGGCCTGGCCTGGGCCTGAGCCCATCTATACTTCTGGCCCTTGACCTTTGCTACAAAATTTTTTTTTTTTTTAAGATAGACTATTATTTAGAGCACTTTAGGCTCTCAGTGAAATTGAGTCTGAAGTACAGAGATTGCTCATGTACAGGGATCACCCATGTACCCAGTCTCTGGCCCACAATCGGTCAGCTTAGAAGTTTTACATTTACTCTGGTACAGACAGGAAGTGTGATTGGTAGGAACTGAGTGTAGGAGTTTGATGTGTGATCCTACCTAGTGACGTGAAGGTGATTCTGTCCCATGAGGATGGATGGGCAGGCAGTGAGTTGCAGTCCACAGCTGTGAGGTCAAACAGCATGATGCTGCCCTGACATTCAGTAGAAAGGGTGCACGCGATGTTTTTCTTTTGTGTGTGTGGTGGGTTCTGGGCATTGAACCCAGCACCTTTGCACTTTTTCCGAACCTTTTTAAATTTTTAAATTTTGAGACATTGTCTTCAGTAAGCTGGTTGATCCTCCTGCTTTAGCCTCCCAGGTGTGCGCCGGCACCCTTGGCTTATTCTAATGAAGAATACTTGTATTATGATAAAATGCACATGAAGTTCACCACCTTCACCATTTTTAAATGCACAGGTCCATAGTGTCAAGTACATTCATAGTACCGTATGGCTGTTTCTACCATCCAGCTGCACAGTTTCTAAAACTGAATACATCTGCATTGGACACCCAGCTTCTCATCCCTGTCCTTTGCCCCAGCAACCCTTTCTGCTCTCTGCCTGCTTTCTGCTGTCACACTAGGGACCCCTGTAGGCCCAGCTATCCCATACGTGTCTTCTGTGACAGGTGCATGTCACTCAACACAGTGAGGAAGCAACCCACTCCCATGTCCATCAGCAAAGCACAGTCCACACAGCAGTGCCCCTACCACTGTCAGTTACCCACTGTTGCCTGCAGCCTGAGGGTGTTAAACGGAAGACCAGAAATAAACGATGCATGGATTTTAAATTGTGTGCTACTCTGAGCAGCGGAGTGGACTTGCGTGCCATCCCATCTAGAATGTGAACCATCCCTTTGTTCTGAGCATGTGCTGCCCGCCCTTGGTCCCTCAGTTGCTATCCTGGTGACTGGGTAGTTGACTCACAGTATTGTAGGCTGGGGCTCAGGTGACCCTGTTTCACCTAATACAGACATGAGGCAGTGAAATTGACCCTTCAGATATGTCTGTGAGAGGCCATAAAGTGTGCCTGTTAGGTACAGGTTCCTGAGGTTATGAGGATAGGAAGGAAGCATCCTCTGAGGTTGCTAAGATGTAAGGACAAGTCTTCTGTCCGTGAAATGGAGCGAAGGATAGAGAAATTCATTCTGGGTTTGCCATTGCACCTCAAACTAAAATTACAGCTACAGTGCATGATGGGTGCTTAGATGGAACATGCATTAGTTTGTAGGTGCATGACTTGAGCAGAAAGTGTCTCCCGAAATAAGTGGCACTGAGCTGTTTATTGCACACAGGCGGGGTGCTTCCAGTGGGTCCAGAATAGGCTTGGGCTGTGTAGGGGAGTGTGGGATCTTGGGTTTGGTACTATCCATGGGTTCAGGCAGGTGTCCTGGTGGGTCACTGTGCTCAGACCCCTCCTAGTCCAGAGCGTGAGACCCACCTTTGCAGGTCTTTGTCATGTGAGTTTCCTCGGTGTGAATGATGTGTTGTTGATTTCCCTGTTGCACAGTGATGGTGTCAGGAGAGTGGATCCTCGCCCATGGCAACCAGCGCCCTAGCTGGCTTCTGACACAGTGGTCTTGCCTTGCTGCGTGCATGGGACGGGGAGTTTCTGGGAGAAGAGCGAGGGTCCGCACTTTCACTTCAGTTGTGAAATGTGCTGCCTAGTGCTGCCAAAAGCGTCAGGTCCCCGAGTCAGGTCTAGGTTCCCAGCCTGGGCTAGCATTGGCTGTATTAGTCGCTTTCGTCTTTGCCTGTTTAGTAAGTGCATGTCGATACTTGATTGCTTTAGTTGGCATTTCTTTTAGCAAAGTGAGCATCTTTTCATATGCTTAATCAGACCCTTTTTATTTTTTCTTTGAAGCAAAGCTTGCACTTTCTTTTATCCTTTGTACACTTTTCTAGGATTCTTTAATATAGCAGTTTAAAAAAAATTCCCACTTTCATTTTTATGACTCCTGTGATAGCCAAGAAATGATTTGTATTTATATGTGGTGCGAGGTACAGATCCGTCTAGCTTTTCCCACCAAATGGAGAAATACTCTATCAGCGTTAATTGAAATGTCCTTACCTGGATTATCTTATTACATGAAAAGTGGTATTTTAATATTTGTATTTATTTTTGTGGAACTTGGGATTGAACCCAGGGCTTTTGCATTGAACTGCATCTCTAGCTCTTCACTATTTTCATTTGACTTATTATATTTTATTTTTTTAATTTTGAGGCATACTGTCACTAAATTGCCCAGGTAGGTCTTGAACTTGCAATCCTGCCTCAGCTTCCCAAAGTGCAGGGGTATCAGGTGTACACCACCACTCAAAGCTAAAGTGGTGCTTTTTCTCAGGCAGTTTCTGCACATTCTCAGCTGGGGCTTGGAGGAGTCTGAGTTCTTCCTCTTTTCCCTCACTGTACGGGAAACCAAGGCCCAGAGAGGGAAGGTGAGTCTTCAGAGCCCAGGGTTCTGGGCCTCTCTCCTCCCTGATCTCTGGGAAATCTTGGATGGCTCCAGAGACTGCAGTGCAGTTCAGGAGAGAATGGCTTGGCTTGGCCTAGGCCTTTTCTGAAAAACCCTAGTTTATAGAGGTGGGATATTGGGGTCAGATGGACCTGGATTTGAATCCCAGTTTCATTCACTTTGTGACCTTGGGGCAGTGCTCACTCCAGCTACCTTAAGAAATCTAGCTGTAGGCCTTTCCACCTTCTGCAGAGTCCAGGCCTAGGAATCCTCTTGTCCCTGGGTCCCTCGTGTCAGATGGCATTTCCGGGAAGCACCCCCATGGATGGCCTCCCCACTCTTCCCTTTCTGCTGACTTAATGAAGCCAAGTTTGCAAATGAAACGTAATTTCAGAGACAGGCGTGTTGTTGAAGGTCTCGGGATGATCCACGCTTGCGGCCGTTTCTAAGCAGCTGTCTCTTTAATTACTGCAGATGCTAACGAGGTGCCCAGAGCATCTGGTTACAGGGCCAAAGCTGCCTGTCTGCCAGGCCTGAACGGGAGGCGGGCTCTCAATCTGTCAATGACACGGCAGGCAGAGGTGTTGGTGGTCAGGGCAGCCCCCTAGGGCTGCAGGACCTGGCTGGGCGCTGCCTGCTGGCCCTTTGATTTTGCTCCGCCATATGAATCTCTTCATTCTTCCTATTCATTTGTCAGTGTCGGTGGAGCCCTGTCTGTCCTTACTGGGCATTGAATCTCCATATTCATAGATGAGCCTAAGAGCCTAGCCCTCAGGCAACAGTGAGAAAGACCCAAAGGGCCATGGGCCTGGGTGGGGTCCTGGCCACTGGGACAGTGTTCACAGAGACCCAGAGGCAGGAACAGGAGGTGACCGTCATGGCAGTGTGTGGGGTCCAAGGGCCTGGGTCAGGGCAAATCCAAGGTAGATCTAACCAAGTGCCCAGGCCACCCCATCAGCCTTGCGGCCTTGGTACCGGTGCCTGTTGTCCCCTGGGGTCATGGCTCTGCCTGATGAGGATGCTGAGAGCATACTCTTGAGTGACTCATAGGCTCCAGCTAGGGGAGGCCTCAGGGCAACGTGGACCCTGCTTAGCTGCATGTGTCTTCTCCATGCTCCCCGGGCTGCTGGGGGAAGGAGTTGGGCTCTCCGGCCATAGCTTATTTAGGGTCTGACATTCACTTGTGGGGGGTGCAGTCTCTGCCAGGCATCTCTTCCTGCTCACTCTTCCTTGAGCTCTGGCACAGGGACACAGTTGTCTCCTATGCGCTGGCACGAATTGTTTTCCCTCCTTGATGGGAGGGCTGTGGGCCATGGAGCCTGGGCTCCTGGCCACTCTTCATGCCCCTGGCCCCACAGGAGTGCGCAGGGGAGCCGCTCTTCATGCTGTACTGCGCCATCAAGCAGCAGATGGAGAAGGGCCCCATCGATGCCATCACGGGTGAAGCACGCTACTCCCTGAGCGAGGACAAGCTCATCCGGCAGCAGATTGACTACAAGACGCTGGTGAGCATGGCAGGGCCTTGTGTCCGGTCCCTGTCCCCTCTCCCACCCCCAGCCAGTGAAGCCAAGAGGTGGGAGTGATGCTGCCCTTCCTCTTCCCCTTTAGACCCTGAACTGTGTGAACCCTGAGAATGAGAATGCGCCTGAGGTGCCGGTGAAGGGACTGAACTGCGACACCGTGACACAGGTCAAGGAGAAGCTGCTAGATGCTGTGTACAAGGGAGTGCCCTACTCCCAGCGGCCCAAGGCAGGGGACATGGACCTTGGTGAGCCGAGGGGCTGCTGCTGGGCTGGGGTTCTGGGCAGGGCACTCTTGTGTGCTGAGGCATGGGCGGGGCGTGTTGGTGGCATGGGGCTGAGCTTGGTGGGGAGCTAGGCAGGGCTCTCAGTGTCTGCTGGCCTGGTCTGTGGGAAGCCATGGGGAAAAGGGCAATGGGGCTGGGCTCTCTGGCCAGGACAGAGGCTGTGGGTTGGGTGCATCTGGGGCTGGGGGCCACACAGGGCCTAAGGGAGGATGTGGTGGGGAGCAGGGCTCTGGGGTCCTGCAGCGGCTATGCTTGGAAGGGCTGGGGTCAGGGCCAGCATGATGGCTCAGGTTCCTGGCTGAGGAGTGGAACCTGGAGGCAACAAGTTGGGACTTCCCCCTTGGCCTGAGCCAGGAGCTGGGGCTGCCAAAGTCCCCAGGGTCCCTTGCCTTCTGGGAGGCCACATGTGGGTGGTAGTCAGGAGGGAACAAGGCCTTGTGGCCCAACTCTCCAATGCTCTGTTCCCCACAGAGTGGCGTCAGGGCCGCATGGCGCGCATCATCCTGCAGGACGAGGATGTCACCACCAAGATTGATAATGACTGGAAGAGGCTGAACACACTGGCCCACTATCAGGTGACCCTGTCTGGCTATGCCTCCCTTGGGCACCACAGCATCATTGGTACTAGTGTTGGGATTGCTGGTGAGGAGACAGTCCAGCCTGGGGCTGGCAGCAGATGGCAAGGAGAGGCAAAGGTCCTGGGTTCACCATCCTGGGCACTGTTTCAGCAGCCTGGCTCAGGGTGGTGAAGTGACCCACCTCTGGGCTTGGGGCAGTGGTGTCATTGAGGCTCCTAGGGTGGGCAGGGCATCTCCATGGCATCCTGTGGAGTCACTGTGTCCCCACTCTCTGCCCTCAGGTGACAGATGGGTCATCAGTGGCGCTGGTGCCCAAGCAGACGTCTGCCTACAATATTTCCAACTCTTCCACCTTCACCAAATCCCTCAGCAGATATGGTAAGGGGTCAGGCAGGGGTAGAGGCAGCCCTGGGCCTGGGCAGATGCCAAGACTCAGGAACATGGTCATGGCCCACATTTGCAGGCTGGAGTTGTGCCATGTCCCATGCCCCATGCCCTGTGTCCACCATATAATGCTGCCTTCTAGCCTCAGCTGTCCCCAGCAGCCCAGGGAAGTGGGTGTAGGTCTCTGGGGTTCAGATGAGGCAGGCCTGGGTGCAGCCGTACAGGTGGGGACACAGGCCACCCACTGACAGGTCCGGGTCCCACAGAGAGCATGCTGCGTACGGCCAGCAGCCCCGACAGTTTACGCTCACGTACGCCCATGATCACACCTGATTTGGAGAGCGGCACCAAGCTGTGGCACTTGGTGAAGAACCACGACCACCTGGACCAGCGTGAGGGTGACCGAGGCAGCAAGATGGTCTCAGAGATCTATTTGACCCGGCTGCTGGCCACCAAGGTAGGTGGAAGCCATGTGGGAATGGCATGGCCCCCGTTGAGTGTGCTGCCCTGCTGGGCGCTGGGAGCAGACCTGCTCAGGTGTCCTGGGTGTTGCTGGTGGCTGGTGGAGCACTGGAGCCTTGCGCCCTTGCCTGCCCGCAGGGCACACTGCAAAAGTTTGTGGACGACCTGTTTGAGACCATCTTCAGCACGGCACACCGAGGCTCAGCCCTGCCACTGGCCATCAAGTACATGTTCGACTTTCTGGATGAGCAGGCAGATAAGCACCAAATCCATGACGCCGATGTGCGCCATACCTGGAAGAGCAACTGGTAAGTGCTCGGAGTGGCGGAGTGTCCCACACAGCTCAGGCTGCCGTGGTCCCTGCTCCAGTGATGAGCTGAGCTCCTGCAAGGGCATGCTGCTCTTTTACCACCCGGGATCTCCACCTTTCCCACCTGAGTTTGGGTATGTCCTCTCTCCAGTCAGCAGATGTCCTGGGGTGGGGGAGCTGCATGCATGCAAGAGAGCTGCTATGTGAGAGACAGGACTTGGTGGGTTGGCAGTGAAGATGACAGCAAGTGCTCACTAGCATGTGTGCTCGTAGCCTGGGTCAGGGATGGCTCATGGAGCCACCAAGACTCCTTTGTCTTTGGGACTTGGTACTCAACACCCACATGGGAGGGGAAAGGTTTGTTTTTGCTCAGTTTGAAGAAGTTTCAACCTTTTGTCAGCTGGCTCCAAGACAGGGCGGGACAGCAGAGGTGCCTGGAGGAGTAGAGCTGCTCACAGCATGATGTGCAGGAAGCAGAGTAAAGGGAGGAGTGAGGGAGGGAGATAAACTTTTCCAGGCCACACCAAAGTGACCAGCTCTTCCCACCAGACCCTGCCTCCCAACAGCAAGGCAACTTTGATCCCCCATAATCCAACCACCTTCCAAAAGCTCCATCTACAGGTGCATGAGGCTCTTGGAGGACATCTAGATATAAACCATAACACTGTCACTTGCCAAGGCCACAGGGCGTTGTACGTAGAGCCAGGGATCACACAGGACCCTGGGATGCATTGTGTACCTAGGAGGTGCAGTGGGTCTCTGCAAGGCTGGGCCTGTGTTAGTAGAGTTGCCCAGGCCTGTGAGTGGTTGGTCAGCGCCCTGACTTTGAGCACTGTGCACCTGGGGGACCAGCCCTGCACAATACAAGGAGAACCCCTTTATGCACATCTGGAGGTCTGCAGAAGGACTGTGTGGAGTGGTGGCCAGTAAGGGGTGGCTGGACACTACTTCAGTAGAAGGGGTCACTTCTCCCCACAGGATCCCCACCTCCCCTCCGTGACCTCCTGTTCCTCTTTCAGGCACACCCAGCACACACCCACTATTGCATAAGCTCCTCTCTTCTAGCTCCTCAGCCCCCACGTGGTTAGTCCACAACCAGCAGCTGCACCCCATCTCCCACATCCCCTGGGCAGCTCTTACCTCACCTTCTTGGGTGCCTTGTGCCCCAGGGCTCTGGCTTCTTCTCCCCCATGGTTCCCAGGACTCTGGTGGGGCCCTTCCCAGACCTGGGATGCAGCCCCCTGCCAGCCAACTCCCCTGGGCCATGTAGAAGTGGACTCCATGGTGAAAGGGGTGGGGCCTGCAAGCAGCACCCCCTCAGTCACTCCTATCTGGCACATCTCTGCCTATGGAAGATTCCAGACCCATCTGTCCAGGGTGGTGACCACCAGCCATAAGCATTTAGCACATGCCCAGGTGACCAGGGACCTCAGTTTTCCACTTCATTTGGTGGCCTGTGCTGGCCATCTCTGTGGTCGTGGTATGGACCCAGAGCTGGGAACTCCTTAGCTCCAGGGCAGAGCTGTGAGTCCCTGCATGGCATGCAGGCTGGGAGCAAGGACAGTGTGTGGGTCCAGGTCTGCATCCTGTGCGCTATGACGCATGTGATCGCACACACTTTGAGCATGGGAGTGATGCTGTATGCGAGGCACCAGGTGGCTGGGCACAGTCCCCAACCTGGGGCCTTCTGTCAGATGGCACCACACTGTTTTTGGAAGCCAGGGTCAGGAGGCTATAGTCCGGAGGCCTGACTCTCCTGTGAAGTTCAGAGGGGCAGTGGGGCCTGAGGTTGGCAGCTAACCCTCCAGGCCTGCGTTTCCGCAGCCTACCTCTGCGCTTCTGGGTGAATGTGATCAAGAACCCGCAGTTCGTGTTCGACATCCACAAGAACAGCATCACAGACGCCTGCCTGTCGGTGGTGGCCCAGACCTTCATGGACTCCTGCTCTACATCAGAGCACAAGCTGGGCAAGGACTCACCCTCCAATAAGCTGCTCTATGCGAAGGACATCCCCAACTACAAGAGCTGGGTGGAGAGGTAGAGTGGCGGGCGTGGGGAGGGGCTGGGGGACACTGTCGGGGTGGGGCCCTCACTCCTGCCTGGCCACTCATAGGTACTACGCTGACATCGCCAAGATGCCTGCTATCAGTGACCAAGACATGAGCGCCTACCTGGCTGAGCAGTCCCGGCTACATCTGAGCCAGTTCAACAGCATGAGCGCCCTGCATGAGATCTACTCCTACATAACCAAGTACAAGGATGAGGTGAGCTGTGTGTAGGCAGGAGGGTTGGTCACCTCTGCTGGGCTCTACACTTCCCTGCTCTGGGTCTATGGGGGCACAGGAGAGGGGAGAGGGGTGACTGCACCTCCCATCTCCAGCAGGACCTGTGCAGGGTTCACAGGGCTGGAGGAGGGGGCTGGCTCCAGGATGGCTGCATCCTTCTGTGTTTCTGTTGACTTGGGGTGAGGTTGGAAGCCTTCCTGACTACACATTGGTTAGCCGACTCCTGGCTACATTTGGGAGCCATGGCAGGGCATCAGAGCACAGGCAGGGCATCTATAAGTGGTTCCAAGGCACTGAAGCTGGAGTGGGCTGGGTGGCCGTCTGCAGGAGGATGCAAGGGATGGCCATCCAGGGGCTGACTGGGGCTGGCTGGAGAGGGAACCCTTTCTGAGAGTGCAGGCTTTGGGCCACTTAGCCCACTTCCTCGAAGCAGGCAGTGATCCTGGAGGTTCAGAAGCAGAGCACCAGGCCTGCTTGTTGTGGTCAGAACTGGTGAGGTTGGGTAGCTTCTGGGTGACCCAGGTGAGCAGCCAGCTGGAGGTGAGGAGGCCATAAGAGACACTGGTCTGAGGTCCAGATCTTGAGGTTCAAAGGCAGTAGAGCTCTAAGCACCTTATCTACTATGGAGGTCACTGCTGAGCAGAGGGGTTTTCAGGCCAAGGTTAGGAGGCAGCAGCCAGGAGACAGGGGCAGAGAGGACAGATAATGGTGGTGGTGGGGTGTCCTAGGTGACAACTGGGGTGGAGGAGAAAGACCAGCACTGGGGTCCCAGTGACCCCAGAGGCTGGGGAGCAGAGGAGCCCTGTGTTCCATGTAAAGGTGCAGAGAAGTCCAGAAGGGAGGGATGGCAGATTGACCACACATGGAAGGGCCCTGTGTCATGCACACCATTAGTGACGGAGGTGGCTGTGCTGAGTCACCTCTGAGCCCTACCCTCAACTTCTCCCCCGTACCTGTAGATCTTGGGGGCTCTGGAGAAGGATGAGCAGTCGAGGAGGCAGCGGCTACGCAGCAAACTGGAGCAGGTAGTGGACACCATGGCCCTGAGCAGCTGAGCCCCAGCCAGTGACCACCCAGCAGGAGGCCAAGCCAGAGGCCTGCAGAGCGGGGACCCCTGGAACCAGCTGTGCCCACCGTGTGGAGAACCAGGAGGTGCTTGGGGCTGGCACACAGCTACCATCTTCCTGGCCCCCCCTTCCTGGGACCTCACGGCATGGCCAAGCTTTTATCAGTGTGGGTATGATGGCACTCACCTGGCCACCTCTGCCCAGGGACCTTGGCTGCCTGTGAGAGCTACCTGGGGCCTTCAGAGGAGTGGAGATGGCCTCCATGGCGTGAGGCCAGGCCTAGAGCCCCCCACCCCCAGAAAGGGCAGGAGCCTGCCTGTCCCTTGGAGGCAGAGCACAGGGATGGGGTCAGTAGTCATGTGCTCCTCAGCTGCTGCCAACGGACCAAGTCTGAGGATTGGGGCCCAGCTGGCAACCAGTGGGAGGGGCACACGCCTGGGGCTGGTGAGATGAGCTGAAGCCATCTTGCCTTCCACGTCCAGCACCACAGGCTCGCCACCCCTCGCCATCCTCAGATTCACCGCGTGCTCTGCGCGGCCAAGGCTGGAGCTCCATGTCCACCTGCCTGGGTGGCTCTGTCCCCTCCTATGGAGGGGATGCCCGTGGCTCTGAGGGACTCGTGGACGTATGGACAGGCAAACCCCTCTGTCCTCAGGGCTGTGCCTCTGGGAGCCTCTGGACCTGGGGCTCCAGCCACAGAGCGCATGTTCCCGTTATTTATTCCCCTCTCCTCTTGCTCCTGAGCGGTAGCCGGAAGGCAGGCTGAGCCCCAGACTGTGGAGCCCTTGCTCTCTGCCCACTTCCCCCATGGCTTCCACTTTGGCCCTTCCTGAGCAGTGGGACACTGGGGACTGTTTGTTTTTAAAGGGAAACAGGAAACCCCGTTGCCCTCTGCCTGGGCAGCAAGGGGGAATGCTGGGCCCTGCTGGCCTGGACAGCTTGGGCTGCAACTCGCAGGGACTGAGGGCCTGGAGTCAGCTGCCACCCCTTTGCCCTAGGGGGCAAGTGAACAAGTTTTTATCAGAACCCTGTACATATATATATATGTGTGTGTATATATATATGTGGCTATGGCCTCATCTCCAGCCCCAGTGGGGTACTGTATAGTTACAAAAGGAGAATTCTGAAAAAGCAATTTAGAAGAAAGCCCAGGTGGTAGGAGAGCACTACCAGGTGGCAGGGAGAGAGTGGCTGGATTTCTGGGGCCAGAGCAGTGCCTCGAAGCCTGGCCACCTCTGCCTGGCACCTACACTTGCTGTGGACGAAGGAGTCGAGAGCCCCAACCTGCTGCCGGCCCCTGAAAGCTTCCGGGGTGCGTAGGGCCCGTGGATTTGCATGATTGTGCTAGCGTTTAGTCTGAGTTGATCTTTTTCAAACTGCAAGTGTTGAATCTAGAGGTGGTTAGACCCTTTTTTAATGTTTTTTTTTTTTAATTAATCAGTCACTTGTACAAGCATACAAGCAGCCCACCCCCTTTTCAAGTTCACTTTTTCGATGGTACTAAAGAATCTAACGGACTTTAAGGGACAGCTAACTGTGGCCAGCCCCAGCCCCAGTGCTGAGGGCAGCACGCCTTGCACCCACGGGTTTCCAGCCCTGGGGTCCCCCCACCTCAAGCCACGTGAGCCAGTTGGGGCTCCTGGGAGGTCAGATCAGGAGCCGTTCCCTGGTGAGGGGGTCGTTGTGCAGTTGGTGAACTTCTGACTCAGGGAGCCCTTCTACCCCATGGGGCGCTGAGGGGCCTGGGCACCCCACTCCAAGCTGCCTCCAGCCCTGCTAATCCCCCACAGACCAGAGCTGAGGCTGGCCTGGCCGGAGATGTAACCCTAATGTCCTCCAGGATTCCCTTCCCTGGTATACCCTGTCCATTCTCATGCCGCCTGGCCGTGCCTCAGTTTCCCCTGAAGTCTTCCCTGGACACGAGCTTCAAGTGGAAGCCCACAGTTCTTCCAGTCCCACCTGGGCCATGAAGGCCCCTTGGCTCCCACATACCTTCCAGTGCAGTTCCACCCCTGCTCTTCCCAGGCCTCCAGGCCGCTCCTGCCCTGCTCAGTTCAGCCAGGCGGCCTCATCCACGTGGGCAGCATTGGTGGGAAGTAGAAGGGTGTGACTACCCATCCCTGCCTGGCCCGACTTCCATGGGGGGCCCTGGCCACAGCTCATGGCATCTGCTCGCAAGCACTTTAGCAAATCTGTTTACATACATGTTGATCCAGCTAATTCTAAGCATGCTGTGAGAGAGGACAGCAGGTCTCTGCGGGGCCCACATCACCTGCCAGATCCTGGGCCTGGGCCCTCATTTCCTTTTGTCACTAGTCTCCATGGTCCCCAATCTGTAGCACCCTAGGAACTGAACTAAGCACCCTGTGGTCACTTCCTGCTGACTTGCTGTGTGCTGCAAACTCCACGGTGGCCTAGAGACCTGGTCAGAGACCACTTCTGCTCCTCAGACTGGGGTGGGCCCTGTTGGTATTGCCACCCACCATGGTCCTGCTTCTCCTTGCTGCTTCCACCTCTCCTAACACTAGGCTCCCTTCCCTAACCCAGCCTCTGGGTGCCAATACCTCCAGCTGGCCATGCACCACCTGCCTGTACTCCATTGGTCTGGGGGCCACAGTGGGTGATGTGGAAGAAGGGCCTGGGTGCCCCGGAATGCACAGCATGAAGCCTCACGGGTGGCCAGTGCCCAGCCCCTGCCCCTCCAGTCCCCTTGCTGAGGGTCCTGCCCCCACGTGTCCTTCCCAGCCCAGATCTGATAGCTCACTCGTTGGTGCTACACAAGCTAGAATAGATATATTTAGAGAAAGAAAAAGATATTTTTAAGACAAAGCCCACAATTAGCTGTCCTTTAATGCCGCAGAACCCCAACCCAAAAGAAGAACGGTCACTTGCACGGGCTGATCTTCCGGCCCTCAGTGCTGCCTCTCTGGAAGCAGTGCCGCTGGCTGGTGCTCTGCCCGCAAATGTGTAAATATATGGCGATTTCCTATTTTACTGTTCCTCAGATTTAGTACTTGTAAATAAACACACACATTAAGGAGAGATTAAACATTTTTGCTAAAGCTTCTGGCTCTGGGTTTTCTTGCTGCAAGGTGTCTTGGGGCCTGGGACTCCTGGTTAGGTGGTCAGGTGGCAGCTGCAGTGTGACACAGACATACTCAGGACAGCCTGGGAGAGATACTGCTGTGGCTCCTGCCTGCAGCCCCTGGCAGGGCAGTGGGTTGAGTCATAACACAGGTGGTAGCCCTGGCACCTGAGAACTTCATAGAAGTGTTAATACTTAGGAGGCTGAAACAGGAGGATTGCTGTGAGTTTGAGACCAACCTGGGCTACATAGCAAGACTGTCTCAAAACATCAAGTAGCGATCTAGACACCTATTCCCCATGACCACATTCCCATCCCAGTGCCCCCAGGACAGATACTGGGTCACTGGGATGGGATGCTTAGCCCTATTGACACATCACAGTCCTCAGCTGAGACCGGCAGACATCCATGCCAAGCCCCACTGGAGACACCCCAGGTGACTCCCACATTGGGCACCCCAGCTCAGAGCCTGGTCTCCTGCCTGTCACATTGGGGTGGGAATCCCTGTTCCTTGTTAAATATAGATTTGGAGCTTAGCCCGAGTTGTCTTGGGATTCTGCCGTGGACAGAAATGCTGTCTCATCCCAGGAGACCTATGGAGTCTGTCATGTAGCAGAGGAGCCTGTGAAGTTGCTGTGGGCCTTTCTAGCAGACCCTGCCTACTCTCACGGCAGTGAAGGTGCTGGGGTAGCCTCTGCAGGGGCTGGTCTGGGGCAAGTCCCTGGCTCATTTCATCACTGCAGATTGGGTGGCCACACCTATCCCAGAGGCTGGGAGTGGCAATTGGCTATAAAGATTCTAGTGTCCAGAGATGGCCATAGTGGGTGAGGTGCATCCCTGCACTGCTCATCTCCCCCATCTTCAGGCAGGGCTGGCCTGTGCCTACAGTGCACTCAAAGATGTTTGGCCGCTGTCTGATCCCTGCCATTGAGAGAAACTGGTCTCCCCAGGGTCCTGTGAGGTTGGGGTCATCTTGGCTGAAGACCAAGAAGCTGTGGCACACACGAGTCACCCAAGACGCTCTCCATTCATTCCCAGGGCGCTGACAGTTGTTCATAAATCATGTGTAACTCCTGCTCCCGAGCAGGCGCCTCCTGACAGCCAGGACTGCAGGCACCAAGCTCAGCCACTGGCTCAATTTCTAAAGAGAAATCAGGGTAATCACAAAATTGCATGGGAAATAAATATAGCAAATGTGGTCCTCTTTGGGGGTGATGTGGCCTGTTATAGATTGATTCCCTCGCTCCCAGCTTTCCAGCACAATCAGCCCTGCCTCAGTCACCCTCTTGAGGTCCCCGAGGGAGGGCAGCCCACCATGCTAAAATCAGGCGGTGGCTGCAATCAGCCCTCATTGCTCTAAGGCGATCAGGCTTAATTATGCAGAAGCACAGCCTTATGATTGCTGCACTCCTCACATCAGCTCTGAGGCCCTAAGACCTTTGGCTATCAGGGCTGAGATCTGAGGCTGCTGGAGTCATGTCAGGGGCCTGTGCATGGCGGAAGTGTACACAAAACTCTTGGTGCATTGAGAGTTCTTGGACCTCCTTCCAGGGCCCCGAGCAGCCACGGCTGGGGCAGAGGACAGAATGCTGATGGTGGAAGGGATTTCGAACAAACAAAACAGTAAATAAGGTGACTGCCGATGGACCCAGGTGCCATGAGGAAAATACAGGGGTGGCAGGGCGTTGCTGGGAGTGAGTACCACAGCGATACCCTTGGGAATGGTGTTCCCAGAGGCTAAGGGCCTGGGCAGCCTGGGAGCAGAGGGGCACCTGTGCCAGTCCTTCCTGGGTACCTGTTGCTTTCCTCTGTGTGTGTGGGCTGCATGGGACATGCACCTTGTTCTTGTCCCCTCACTGAATCACTGGGGCTGGGGCCACACCAGCTGAGTGAGGGTCCTGAGGACAGCCCAGCCACCCAGGGCAACAGAGATGGGCACACAGCAGACCTTAATGCCTCGGGACCGGGCACAGAGAGTGATATTTCTGCGGCATAGTCCAAAGTACACCGTCATACATCTCAGTGCTGTGAGGTAAGGCCTGGGGACAAGGATGTAGGATCACTTGCCAAGTACACAGTGCGCCTGGGTGGTGCCAGATGCAAGCTCGAGTGGTCCCCACAGTCGCCTCTGTGACCAGGCTCATCTGAGAGGCCCAGGAGCTTGATGTCTGGAGCCTGGTACAGAACCGAGGTGGCTGGCTGCCTGGTGAGCGAAGTGCTGGGTGCCAGGGACGCAGAGGTTCCTGTAGGGCCACCACCAGCCCCTCGGGATACTCTCCCAGCTGGGCTGCTGGGGAAATTGGCATTATAGAGGCCATTGCTGCATCTGGCTGAAAGACCACAGCAGGAAATACCTGAGTGGGTCTCTTGCTAGTGCTCCTCTCAAATACAGGGGAAACTGAAACTGGAGAGGAGAGGGAAAGAGATGGACTGATTGACTGCTTGTCTTATACAATAGAAAAATCCAAGGCTATGTCTGACCTCTGGCATGGCTGGATCCAGGTGCTCCTATGAGGTCACCAGAGGAGGAATCTGTCCTTCCCCTCTGTCTTCTGTGCGGGCTTCATTCTCAGGCTCAAATTGGGGTCAAGGATGAATCCCAGCTCTGGATTTATTAGTTTAGCAATCCCATGACAGGACATGCATCCAGGTAGGGATTTCATTGGTCAACTTTAGGGCACATGTGTCTCTTTGAACCAATCATTCTGACCTAAAGGGTGAGGTGCTCTGATTGGCCAGATGCATGTCACATTCCCAGGGGTTATTACAGCCAATCTATTTGCACTTTGGGCCCTGTAGTAGGGAACTGAACAGGAGTGGAAGTGTCTGGAGCAGTGCTTGTGTTCTTCACAGCATCCAGGATGGAAAGCAAAATGGGGAGTTTTCAGCAGCCCTACAGTTGATTACCCAGTCTCCTCCCAGTGGCTTGCAAGTGCCAGTTGTGTACTTTGAAAGCACTTAAAATGCCTGTTCTGGCTGCCTCCCAGCTTTGTCCATGAGCCCAGCCAGGCACCCAGGCTGAAGCTATCCGCAGCCCACAGTTAGCCCAGCCGAGGATGGCAGGCAAATTGGGGGGATAACAGGGAGAGGTGATATCTGTCTGCCTGTGGGGGGCAATGGACCCGGCACACAGCATTTCCATAAGAGGGCTGGTGTAGGGATCACTGTTATGGATTAAAAACTGGTGGTCAACTTAAGCCATCAGAATTAAATCAGCAGGGTGCTGAGTGTAGATGTTCCACCTGAGGAAAGTTGCCAGCATAAATAGAGATGTTGAGAAGGAGAAGCTGGGTGTTGTGGGTTCTCCTACGTGTCGCTGTTTGAGCCATTAGTTCTTCTGGAGGAGTGCATCATGACTAGCTTCCCCAGTGTGAGTTCGACCATTGTCACTGGAGGCGCTCAGGACCTTGTTGGTGAGAGTGGCTGTGGTTCACTTTGGGGGAGCTCTGGTCCTTACATAGAGCATCACTCCCTGGCTCCAGAGGGGAAGACATGTGCCATTTAATCTCCAGGAGAGACTTGTCATGCTGGCTTTCTGGCATGTACTCAACTGTTCTTATAGCTCAGGGCCTCCGTGTCGCTGAGGATGGCTGTGGTGCTTTTCAGGGCGGCCTTGGTCTTTGTTATGAGCATGACTTCTCAGCTCCAGCACGGGACCCTCAACCTACCAGCACTGGCATAGACTTCACCCCGCTGGCATAGACTTTCTAGCTTCCACTGCTGATCTTTGGGCTTTCTTATCACGGATCTTTAAAACTGACTGGCATGAGTCCTTCTCCTGGGCTCTAGACCTCTAGTTGGACTCGTGGGAGGCATTGTCACGGGCTCTAGGTCTTCATCTCGACTCATGCAGGACATTGCTGTGGGATCCAGGCCCTTGGCTGAATATTCCGGGTTTTTAGTGTTGTGGACAAATTTCCTGCACTTTCTTTCGTTTAACTCTGTGGGACCATCATAAAATAATAGTATAATTCTGTGTCCTGATTATGATTGTTCTCACAACCCCTGACTACAATAATCTCCAAGCCTGGAAATGGGTGGGGATGGCTCTAGTCTGGGTGACATCCTTTCTCCTCTGCTCTCCCACTTACCAACCCCCACCTACCAAACCTCCACTGAGGTTCCCCTGACACCTAGCATCTGTGACCCTCCCCAGCTACCTGCCCCTTACACCGAGGACTCCATCCATTGGTTGTCCACTCACTTACCCTGCAATGCACCATTTCTTCCTTTCTCTCCAGTCAGCCAGGCTAGGCTGAGATGGAGCTGTGAGGATCTTGCACACCATAGTGTCAATCTAGTTGTCTAGAGCACTGCGTAGGGAGTCAGTAGAGCCCACTTTTTTTATGTGTCTGGATGATCATGTGACCTTGGGGACGGTGTCTGATTCTTGACCCTCTCTGGCTGTCTTTCTCTGCCTCCGTGAAGTGAGCAGCTTTATTCTCTAGCCCTCTTCTGTTGTGATATTCCTGCCTTGGAACTGGCCAACCATGGATCAAAACTTCTGAAACTGTAAGCCTCTTAAATAAACCTCTTAAAGTTGCCAGTGTCAGGAGTTTTGTCCCAGCAACGCGACAGCTGAACAGGACGTGTTATGGTATAGAGCTAAAATATTCCCCAAAGGCTCACGTGTTCACAGGTGGTGCTTTTCGAAGGTGATTCAGTTATGGGGGCTTATAGCTGACTTGCTGTTAGGAGATGGGGTCTGGTTGGAGGAGGTGGGTCACTGTAACACAGACAGAAGCAATTGCTACTCTCATTTTTCCCTGCACCAGCTGGAGGGTGTGTGTGATTTGGCCCACAGTTGTCCATCCCTTCCCCTCCCTTCTCTTTGCTCCCTCTCATCCCTCCCAATGAATGGGGACAGTTTGCTTCATTGTCCTCCCTGGCTATTAAACCTCCACTCCAACATGAGTTCAGCGAGACAGGCAGCGCGCTGCCCCTTCGTCCCTCCCGGCACTCACTCCAGATGTTGCTGTTGTCTTTGTGAAGAAGGGAGGGGGAATCCTGGAGTGGCTGAGATTAGTAAGCAGGGCTCTGGGCCCCTTGTTTGCATACCCAGTATTCACAGCAAGCTTTCATCCCTACCTCTCATGCCACAGGCCTGCAGGTCTTATACAGGCAGCATCCTCAGCCACTTTCCGGGTTTAGTCTAGAAGGACTCCCTCCAGTGTACTGAATCTGTGGGCAGCAGCACAGGCCCTGTTAAAATAAACTTGCTCTGACACTCCTGCAAACCTGCTCATGATGTATTTCTCAGGTAGCATGGGCTGCAAAAGTCCTATAAATCTATGTGAGATTTTTATCCTGAGTAGTGTGGACAGAGGAGTTATTTCAAAAAAGAGCAATACGCACTCAGAATTGTTAGCACCAAAGAGGCTGCAACCAATGAAGACCAGTAGCAGAAACATGGTTGACCTATAGTGCCCAGCACAAAGTGCCTTTGGAAGGTGATAGCCAGCAGAGGCAGTGCCCAGCAGCTGGCTGTGTCAGCTGTGGGCATCCAGCATTACCTGGTGTCACTTGGTGACATCAGGACGGCTAGCAGAGCTGCACTTTGCCATTTCATGCTTTCCATCTGCATTGGGTAAAAGGACCCTGGCTGATAGATCTCTCCTTTCTAAGTTGTGGGTGTTGAGTATTGCATCCCAGCAATGAGGGAAGTGTGAAAGACAGGACATGTGGAAAGAGTTTGAGCTCACAAGTGTTGGTGAGGTGTGGAGAAATCAGAACCCTAGTGCTATGCTGACAGGAAAATAAAACAGCGTCACTGATGCAGAAAATGTGGTGTTTCCCTCAATGACCAAACATGATAAGGAGGGGAAGTGGGGTTAAAGTGAAGGGAGTAGAATGGGGAAAGAAAAGAAACAGCAAGATATATCATATACCGGTACAAATTCCCTATGATGAATGTCATTGTTATGTATATCTAAAATGTACCAATAAAAATTTTTTAAAAGTTAAACACAAAACTACCCTCTGACCCAGCAATGCCCCTTCTGGGTACAGACACAAATGGATCCAGCACAAGGATTCACACAGCCTTTATCAGAGAGGAAGGAAATGTGGGTGCCTGCACAGCATGGGGGAACCCTGAGGTTCTGAGGCCTGATGGGGTGTTGATAACAACATGTCTTGTGTTCAGAGGATCTCAAATGTTCTGTCATCCAAGTAGTGACAAATGACTGAGGCTGTGCTATGCTAATTTCCTTGTGTATCAGCAAGACCCTAAGCTTTGCCGTAGATACCAAGCTATCTTGGCAATAAGGAAGGACAGGCAGGGAGAGACCTGTTGGGAAACTGAATTGGGACCAGGATTTAACATTTTTAAAGGGAGAGTAAAACAGAGTTCATTAAAAAGAAAGTTTGTTGAACTAACATTAGAGTGAATTAAAGTTTAAGGTTTTCCTGCTTTCCAGCAGTGCAAGGTTGCAATCACTTCAGATGATTAAGAAGCCGGGCATGGTGGTACATGCATATAATCCCACCACTTGGGAGGCTGAGGCAGGATGATTGCTGAGGCAGGAGGATCACTTTGAGTTTGAGGCAGCCTGGATTATGCAATGAGACTGTCAGAAGAAGAAGAAGAAGAAGGAGGAGGAGGAGGAGGAGGAGGCAGCTACATGACCAAAGGTATCTGAGTGAGCTGTATCTGCTTTCACCTGGAGAACCCACAAACCCGAGGCTCCTCCTGCTTCACCAACACTTGTTATTATGCAACTTTTGATTACAGCTAACCGAGGGGTGTGAAGCCACCAACCTCAGATTTCACTGTTTTGATTTGCATTTTTCTCATGGCTGCTGATGTGTCTTTTTCTGTATCTTATTTGGCTGCTGTTTAACTTCTTTGGAGAGCTGTCTATCACATTTCCCCCCATGTATTTGTCTGTATTACTGAATTGTAGCAGTTCTCTGTGTGTTCCAGATACACACTCACTATCAGCTATGTGATTTGAAAACTTCTCTCACTCTGTGAGTTGTCTTTTCACTCTCCTAAAGGTGGCCTTCAACTACTGTGCTTATAATAAAGAATAAGAAAACCAACCTCAGGTGGTGTGGGCACTTAGTTCAGACCATGTGGCACCTTCCTTTTTTGTCCCTGGAGTGGCTTCCTTAGCTGCAAGTTGCCCTTTGTCTGAATAACAGGCTCTACCTACCAACCTCTGGGAGAGTCTTGGTGGGGGCTCAGCTTTCCAAGGAATCCTCATCTCTTCTTGTCCCGCCCTCTCCCACCCTGTAGAGCAATGCAGGGGCAGTGGACTCCCCATTGGCCCCGGTCATCCCACTTGATCCCAGTTGTTTATGTTGGTGATTTGAACCGGGGCCCAAAATGGTGTCAAGAAGTACACAATATGATTGAAAACTGCCGTGGATGTTTAAATTTTTTTTAAAAAATTATTGCAATAAAAGACACACTGCCAGGAATCCCCTTCAAAATTCTCCTCCTTACTTTGCCTCAGACACATCCTGTGGTTTAGAGACTGTCTGAAGCAGCTCTGGCAGTTCTCTTTTGTGAGTGTCTTTAGCTGCACTGTTGTGGCTGCCTCAGTGTCCTGATTTGCTCTAAAATGTGTCCCTTTCATGGTCCTTTTGACTTTGTGGAAGAGCCTAAATTCACCTGGTGCTAGATCTGGTGAATAAGTGGATGAGGACAGTGTCGCATTTTTATGGGTCTGCCACATTCACTGTAGTTTTGACCACATGTCAGAACTAGAAAGAAGATGTCTAGAACTGCTTCAGGCAGTGGCAGGAGAAATGGGTGTCCATGTTTCGTTTTGCTTGCTGTGGCAATGCCAGCTCCAGGTGACAGTGAATTGCTGCATCTGTGGTGGCCACTGCCTCTGGAGAAGGGAATACTGGGTCCTGCCATTCCATTAGGGGAAGGCAGCTTGCTTTGTTCCCAGGTGCCCTGAAGCCTAGAGTTGTAAACTGGGCTGGGGCTGCAGTGCAAGGGACCTGTGACATCTCTGTTGGCACAGGGGTGGTCTCTGTCACATGTGCCATTGATTTCTCTCATATATTCCCATCATCCTTCAGGGCCAGGCATGCACAGACTCTTAGGCTCATTCGTTGTGGTCCAGGAAACAACATAGCCAAGATCATACTGCAGGAGTTGCCTATGACTAAGACCAGCTCCTCCTGCCACTGTCACAGCCCTCCAGGTCCTCCTGAAGCCACCTCTGCAGCGATTACAGCCTTGCATGTCCTAGATTTTTGTGTCACCAGTTCCCCACTCAAAGTTGGGGGTGGGGCTTCCATATTACATTCCTGTGCTGTGACTGGGGGGTCCCTGGGGGAGGCCATCGTCCTCCCTGAAACTCAACACAGTGACAAATCTCAGTCCTCTCCATAGGAGTTAGGGACAAAGGCATTGTGACAGGATCATCAGGTGTCTCAAATGCTCACTGTGCTAATTGTCTGACTGTGGACAGCTACCCTGAACCTAGGTGACTTGCAAACATCCATTGTCTGACAGCACACTCCTGAGGGGTGGAAAAGGCTGCTGCAAGATGCCTGGTCTCAGCATCCTATGCCAGCCATACATTGGTCAAGATGTTGGCCAAGACATCATCACTTGATAGCCTGATGGCAGGAGGGGATGTCCCCAAGATGGCATATGTGCTGCCTAGCAAGATAGAGCTGGCACTGAAAGGAGACCTCTGTCCTTGTCCCAGGGAGTCTTAACAGGCCAGGTGGGGTGTTCCCACAAGGACTGCCTGGTGCTCCCAGAGTGGGTGCTCCAAGAGGAGGCCCAGAGGAAGCCCAGGGTTTGTGGTGGTCTGGCCTTGAAGGTCATGGGTGTCATTGTAAAGGTTGGCCCCACACAGCCCTGGAGGGACTGTCAGGAGGTGGTGATGACAGACGGGGCCATTACAGTTGGAGAAGGGTCTAAACCTCTTCTCTCTCCAGAGTGCAGCCCTAGGGCCTCCACTCACAGGCAGCAGCCCACTCAGGACAGCCTGATGGAATGACCAGGGCCATTTCATCTTTTCCTTCTCACTCTTGAACTGGAAGTTGCATCCAATTATTTCCACCACTTCTTGTGTATTAAGATAAATATTTAAGGCTATGCATTTTTCTCCGAGGAGCGTTATCTCCACCACAGCATTTTTATTGCTTCTGAATATTATAAGCTCGTTTGTTGCTTTCTTCCTTGATTCAAATGTTGCTTAAGAGAGAGTATTAGCATTTTCACGCAAAAAGCCTTTGTCTTAGTTCTGTCTAGTTTTACTGCCTGGGAGTACAGAGTTCTTTTCTGTACTTATTCTTTTGATTTTTTTTCTTGAGATGGCTTCAGGCTATGTAGTCCAGGCTGGCCTTGAACTCACTATGTAGCCTGGGCTGGCTCAAACTCACTACCATGACTTGTGTCAAGGCCAAAGTCTCATGTGGTCATAGGGGGCAGACTTTTCAGAGGTAGGTAGATCTAGAGTGTGTGATGCTGGGATCAAGTATGTGATTAGCATGTTAATCCACTGATTGGTTTGGTATAGTTCTGGCTAGCATTAAGGATGTGAGTGCTACATCCACCCTCAGGGTAGCCTAAATAAAATATAAGGAACAGAAAGAGGGCTAATAGTTTCTTTCGGCCTACGTGTCCTGGACTATTTCTCCTCTGTGATGCCTCTCTGCTAAGGAGCCAGCCGACTATCACGGAAACATCTACAAACTGTGAGCCAAATAGATCTGCCTTTCACTTTAGGTTTTGGATATTTTGTCTCTGCAAGAGAAAAGTAACTAAGACATAGCAATCCTCTTGCCTCAGCCTTCCAAGTGCTGGGATTAAACGTGTGTGCCACAATGCTTGGCTGCATTTATTATTTTTTAATAAAATGAAATGCATGTAGTTTAAATATTCCAACTGTAGCATTATCATGCATAAAAAAACTGTTTTGGGTTAGGGATGAACCCTAGCGGTGACCACTTGTCTGGTGTGCATAGCCTCTGGGCTCTACCTCTAACACTGCAAAAACAAGCAAGCAAAAAATCCTTTGTCCCCCATCATGCCTTGGCACCCCACATCTACCCCTGGGCAGGTATTTGCAGCCCTGCTTGATAGCTTTTCTGTTAGGCACCATACATTTCCACCACAGGCTGCTGATTCCAGATGTTTAACTACTAGGCAGCCTCCTCCAGCACCTTTATTCCACCTGTCAAGCATGGACATCCTATTGAAATTTGTGGTCAAATCCATTGCCCATATTTTTAAAACTGGAAATTGAACTCATGACCATTGCCTGCATTTCTATTGCTCTTTGTGGAGATCATTCATAGCCAAGCTAGAGAGTACACTATGAGTATGCTTTTTTCTTATGTAATTTCTGCTTTGTAATTGCCCTTTTTGGGGGTGCTTGCTCAGTTATTAGTATTCAAATATATTAGGAAGCCCTCCCAATTTAAACTGTTTCTTGACAGCCCCTCCTGGAGCACCTAATGTCTCAGCTAGCTACTGCAGCGATGGTTCTTTCTGTCCTTATTCCCCCCAGATGTGGTCCCCATGCCCCACTTCCTGGCTTGTGCCCTCATATGCACCAAGAACATATTTCAGTAGGCTTCTTAGTACACCACGCAGGCAACACTTTTGAGGATCTGAATGTCTAAAAATATTTTGTTTACATTTATGTTTTAAAATACTTATTTTCCATGAATTTAGTCTGCCCTCTGTTTCCATGAGTTTCCTATCTATGGATTCCACCAACCATAGATCAAAGGTCTTATTGAAAAACTGCACACATATAGATTTATTCCCTAAATAATATGGTATCACAGCTATTTACATACTCTTTTTTTTCCCTAGTACTGGGGATTGAACTCACAACCGCACGCTTGCCAGGCAGACACTTATGCCACTGAGCTAAATTTCCAGCCCCTACATACTCTTTACATTGTGTTAGGTGTGATAAGAAACCCAGAGATGATTCAAAGTGTGAAGGAGGATGTGTGCTGGCTATATGCAAACACCATGCCATTCACTACAGGACTCTGAGGGTCTTGGTGATGAAGCGTAGCCCTGTGGATATTGGCTTAGCCACTGTCCTTGTCACTGGGGCACAGTCCACTTCACTCACATCTCAAAGCAGAGATTTATTTTGGGTCATATTTCAATCCATGGTCAGCAGTTTCAAAAAAAAAAAAAAGAAAGAAACAAGATGGCAGAGGGCTTGGCGGAGGAGAACCATTCACCTGATGGTGGCAGGGAAGCAGAGTGGGAAGGGAGGAGCTGACGGGGATATATCTTCCTGGCTCACACTCCCAGTGACCACCTGACCAGGCCTCAACTCTAACAGCAAGTCAGTTATGAGCCCTACAACCCACTTGCCTCCCCCAAGTCCCACCTCTGAGCATGTGAGACTTTGCAGGACATCTCATATAAACTGGCACAGGAACCAAGGAACATTCACTTGGTGACAGTCTGGTTGGGGACAGAGTTCTAGGTCAGAAGATGTTTTCTTTTAGCACCTGGAGCCACTGCATTGTTGTCCCCTCCCCTTGAGAGCTGCTGGTGAGAGGAGTACCCAGTTAAAGGCCTGGGACTTCGCTGTGACCTGTTTTGGTCCCTCAGAAGGTGTGTGGCTGTCTTTCTGCTGTGGTGCTCGGGTGCTTTGTGGCGATGTGTCTCAGTGTGGGTCTTTTTTCCTGCATTGGGCTGGGCCTTTCATTGGGCCCCTCAGTGTGGAGATGAATGTCCTCATGCTTGCCAGTGTTCTTTTTTGATATTTTGTGATCTTTTCTCTCTACTTTTCTCTGTTGTCCCTCAATTCCTCAGACATTGGACATCTGGATTATCCAGGTGATTTTTCTTATGGTTTCTTTCCTTTTGTGATTTGATCTATTCTCTGGAATAATTCTTCAGCTGGATCTTCCAATCATCCTGTTGAGTTTTCAAACATATATATATTTCTCAGAGCCCCTTCCAGGCCTGAAAATCTCTACCGTGGGTGCCAATTGTGTTTCTTTTGTGGACCTTTCCTATTTTTCTGAAGGTCTCATTTCAGTTGCGTTCTGAAACTTTTTTCCCTTTTTCCTCTTTTGTTCTTGTCACTTGTGGCCTCCATGAATAGTTGCCCCTCAGCCACACGACCCTGCTTTGGAGCCAGCTGAGTATGGACTGAAACCTCCAAAAACTGTGAGCTAAATAAACTTTTCCTTCCTTAATTCCGGGTGTCAGGTATTTTGTTCCAGCAACAAGAGAAAAGTAACCAAGACAACACATAATACATATTTGCAGGAACTGAAACTGAAAATCACCCCAATGCTCATTGACAGTGTCGTGATAACGGTATATGGTTGCAGCTCTGAGAATAAGTTCTCTACACAACATTTGTCCAGATGAATCTCAAATACGATGCTGAGTAGGCCTGATGTGAGACAGCACACACATGCCTAAGATCAGGCTGACTGAATCTGAGCTGCTAGAAGCCACATGGTGCTACCTTTGCCAGAGTGGTGGCTGCGAGGAGTTGAGGGGAACCTGGGCTGAAGGGATATCCTGCTTTGAGCTGGGCACTGGTATGTGCAGCTGGTAAAAATACAGCCAGTTGGCCGCACAGCTTTGTCCTGCAGAGCAGCTAAAACACACCAGGGAAGCTCAACTCGCCTACTGGGTGGGGCTCGAGCTCTGGCAGGTGACTTAGCCGGGGACGCCTGTTCCTCTGGGGAGGAACTGTCCACACTCTTGTCCACAGGCGAGCCCTTTCATGAGTAGACAAGGAAGTGGCTGGGTGTTAGAGCCTCCTGTGCAGACTTGATTGTGTGCCCCCAGTTTGCAGTAAGGAGCCTCACTCTGCCCCAGTGTGGCTGCTTTCCAGCTCCATAGGGTCGCTGGTCCTCTCTGCAGAGATCTGGCCCCTGGCCTCTGCTGGCTGGGCAGAAGCCAGGGTCCTGTGACCAGGCCCGTGCCCAGGTCCTGCTGTCTCCAGTTCCACTGTCTTCATGTACTCCCAGTTTGGCTTGGGTTGCATGGCTTACTAACTCCAGCATCCAAACAGCTTTTGTGTCCCTATATTTTCTCTTTTGTCTTCCTGAACCTCCTTTTAATGAACAAGTATCAAGCTTCACAGTGATAAACATTCCTGTCTTGGCCTCTCACAGCCACACCCTTCTCTCCTCCCACTCGCTCTGTCCCTGGCCATCACTAGTCTCTTCTCTGGTCCTGTGACCCTGTCCTTTCAGTAGAGTTGCAAGAATGGAGTCTTAATGCAGGGACCCACTGGGACCAGCTTCTCCCTCAGCGCTTCTCTCTGGAGACCCAACCATACTGTGGCACAAAACAGCAATTCACACCTTTTATTGCAGAACACGACTCTGTGGTATGCCTGTATTGCATTATGTTCAACCACTGTCCTTTCAAGGTTAGATCTAGGTTTTTCTAGATTTTGTCTCTATGGATAAACTGCTATGAGCATGTGCAGAATGTTGCAGGACCACAGTTTTTTCATTTCTCCAGGATAAATGCAGATGAGTACAGTTGTTGGCTGGCTTAATAGCATCATGTTTAGTCCTATAAGAAGCTGCCACTCTGTTTTTTAGATTGGCTATACCATGCTACATTCCTACCGATAGTGCAAGAACAGCATGACTTCTCTAAATCCTCACCAGTATGTGATACTGTTCTTTTTTTCTTTTTTTTTTTTTGAGACAGGACTTTTTTATGTAGTCTGAACCGGGCTTGAACTCACAATCCTCCTGCCTCAGCCTCCTGAGAGCTGGGGTTACAGGGACATCACTATGTCTGGCTTTATCATTATTTTTAGTTTTAACCATTTTTGCTAGGTATACAGCATATCTCACTGTGTATTTGAATTGCATTTCTTTTATGGATAACAATGAGGAAAATATTTCACATGGAATATCACACACATTCTTGTCTGTGTACCTCTTTTGGTGAAATTTCTGCTCAAGTCTTTTACACATTCTGTAACTGGGTTTTCTTTTTCTTTTCTTTTTTTAAATAAAAATTTCCATGTTTTTTATATATTTTAGATACTAGTTTCTTTCTTTCTTTCTTTCTTTCTTTCTTCTTTCTTTCTTTCTTTCTTTCTTTCTTTCTTTCTTTCTTTCTTTCTTTCTTCCTTTCCTCTTTCTTTCCCTTTCTTTCTTTCTTTCTTTCTTTCCTTCCTTCTTTCTTTTTTCTTTCTTTCTTTCTGAGACAGGGTTTCAGTATGCAGTACAGGCTGGCCTTGAACTCACTTTGTAGCCCAGGCTGGCTTTGAACTCACAGAGATCTTCCTGCCTCAGCCTTTAGTCCTTTATTGGGTAGGTGACTTGCAAATGTTTATTCTGGTCTGTAGCTTTTTTCTTTATTGGAGTAATAGGGTCTTTTGTAAGCCAAAGTTTTAAATTTTGGTAGGGTCCAGTTTCTCAGATTCCTTTTATGGATCATGCTTTTGGTGGAAAGTCTAAGAAATTTTTGCATGCCTTGATATCCTAATGGTTTTCTCCTTTCTTTTCCTAAAAAGTTTTATAATTTGTTATTGCTTATATAAGCCTGTAAACATGTGAGGTTTACATTGATGTTTATTTTTTTGGGGTAACTGTCATTAAAAACTAATAGATTGGGTATGTGGCACAAACTTATAATTCCAGCACTAAGGGAGACTGAGGCAAGGAGGATTGTAAGTTTGATCCCAGACTTAGGGAAATCCTGTTTCAAAATTTTAAAAATTTTTGAAAAGGGCCAGGGACGTAGCTTAGTACAAAAGTCACAAGCTCAATACCCAATACTACGACAAACTAACAATCTAATTAATTGTCTACTCTCTGAGACAGCTTTAGGTTTGTAGAAAGTTTGAGAAAATTGTACAGAGTTTCCATACAATGCCCCATCTCCTGTCCAGATTCCCTGTTGCTAACATCTTGTGTTAGTGTGGCACAGTTGTAACAATCAACAAATGAATCAACAAATATTGATACACTACATTTTTTAAAAGCTCACAGATAACACTTAGTATTGCAGGGTTCCATAGGTTTTAGCAAAGTGTGGCCATTAATGGTGACTGTCAACTCAACTGGATCAAGAGACACTTTGCAGATTAGTAAAGCACATTTCTGGGTGTCTAGGTGAGTCATGT